>JARJDT010007398.1:0-14717 GCA_030264655.1 Leptusa sp. GC000079
TTTGCGTTTTGCTTTGCGTGGCGTGATTTGCGTGTACCTGTCAAGCCAACGATTCCGTAAATATTCACAAATTATATGTTGAATATTTAGTATTTGTAACATATTGCCGGAACATCATCGCCAGGATAACGCCTGCGAGTGACAACGCTGACAACATTACAAGGACCTGCCAGCATGTTCTATATTCTCGTCAAACCTAGCAGATTGCAAACTGCTATTTATCAAATTCAATTTTCCACAGATAAGCAAACTGATATTATTTTTAATTGAATCTGGTTTTCCTGTATTTTTCTTTTCAAGAAAGTAATTTGTTATTCGCAGGTTCATTTTGCATTGTCTCGAACACTATCAGCATCCGAACAGAACAGTTGGCAATCGTTGTATTAGTAGAGGATGCACAAATGGTGGTTGCATCCATCAGTGAAAATGTGGAAATGTGCAAATTACAAAGCGAGATCAAGGTAATTTGCTTGCTATGCCATGCTTGTCTGGTTTCCTGGTTGTGCCATGGTTTCGAGTTGCTCTTTCGCTATTTGCATTTAATTAAACATCGTCTGACGGTGCCATAGTGAACACATACAATGCACGTGCAAAACATCTAGAGATGACTCTATTTCTAATTTGGATTGTAAGGGTGGGAAATCTACAGACACATCTTACAAAACTAACGGAATTTCATCTTCTTAATTTATCTTGTCAATTTTAAAACAAAATGTAACAATGTAAATGTTTTGTTGCTCGACAAATGCTAATTTATGCATTGCAGCATCGAAATTAACCCAATTCCTTTTTGATAGTTAACAAAGTGTTGGAAACTTTGATGCGTCAATAAAACGAGGCGCTGTATTGCATTTTCACTTCATAAATACTTATTGGTAACACACGCGTTACAAATCGGCATGTACGAGTTTTCCATCGCAATGAAAAGCCATCAGACGGGCTATGAGGAAACCCATTACATCGGCCATTTCTAATTTCACATAAAAAGCGAACAATTTTACGAATGGAATGGTCATAAAAAGTGATACAAATGATTTTAAATTAACTTTGATCATTAAAAAGCACGTTTTATGTGCAAGTTTAATGCTTTTTGCATTTATATCCATTGTTAAGGATTTTCTTTATTATCATTTTCATTGTACATTATTCATAGAGTACTTGCAAATTATTCAGGTCAATACTTGAACTTCTACCATTATAATTGAGAAAAGTTGCAAACTAGATAGCAAAAAGGAGCAATATTTTTTTTTTGCCATCGAGGATTGGAAAGAAGAAAAAGGCAAACTTGTATTTCCGTACCGTCGATTCAGTGAAGTTTGCCAGATTTACGCAAATCCGGTCCGATAAGGTAGGCCACTTGAATGAATGAAAAGCGGGATGGACGCGTCTTAGATGTTTTTATACCCACTTCATTTTATAGACATCAATACTATCTATCTATGCAGGATGTTAACAGCTGCTGATCCACTCACTGAACCGAACGGTCAAGAGAGAATCATCGACTATGCAGGCATATAAAAGTTAGTCGAGTTTTGCCAGGAAGCGAAGAGATAGCAACCAATCCAAGAAAGAACTAAATATCAAGCATCAAGCATCTAAAGCTAAGTTAAGAAATAAGAACTCTAAAAACCTTCATGATCCTGCACTGAAGAGCAGCGCAAGAAAAGGACTAAAGGAAAACCGTTCGTGTCTGATGTGAACGTTGGCGTTGTTTGGTCAGAGTTAAAAGTTACGTGAATGTCGTTTTGTTGCATTACGAGTGGACTCAAAACAGAACCCCAAGCAGTAGAAAAATAAGAGAAAAAATACATAAGGTGATGTAGGATCTGCGCTCTCGTGTGTGCACTTCGCGTGGATATTTGTGTACGAACGCTGTAGTGATGCTCGTAAAAGACACACGAAGGACACGTTTGTGCGGTTTCTTTGCACGAGCACTCGACGCTCGTTGAGTTTGAAGAAATTGTGGATTACGTCTCCAATTTAAGTTGTTGATGTCGCGACATAAAAAGCAAGGCCATTTATTTAGAAGGCAAACGAGTAGACATTACCGCATGGTATCAACAATCCTCTAACGATACCCTTTTGCACTCTAGCCATAACTTGGAGCTTCCTAGCTCGCCAACACATCAGATAAAAATAAATTAAAACAATAGTTTTCATTTATTTCAGGATAATATAATATTAAATTAAAAACCTGCAATAACATTCATTAATGTGAATTTTATGTTGTTCAAAATAAAGAACAAAATTAAGTGACCAAAGAGTGTGAGGAGCGATTTTAGTGTCAGAGTTGTCCACGTTTCCCGATAAAAGTGTTTTAATGGATTTGTCCTAGTTTGGTTTTAATACCAGGCACTGGGAGATAATGGTCCATATACCAGTAATAATTTGCCTCACGTCATTGTTTCTATTTTTTTGTGTAGATAAAATATTTCAATTAACTGCAAAAACATTTTCAAAAATATCAAAATATATTGCAGTTTATGCTGCTGAATACGCAGCGTTAGAGTCTTTTTTTGCGTTAGCATATTTGATATTTCATGAGCAAAAGTTTATTTGTTAAACCTAGGTTGGTCGGATGTGAATGTTCGCTATTGTTGATTTTCGAGATTACACTTAGTACGCTCTGACTTTTATTGAAACATTGAAAGCAAAATATTGTTGCAGGTGCCAAACCGCTCTGGTGCTCTTGATGCTTTTCGTTTAATCTGCCTGGCGCCGCCACCGGTCACGCAGCAACATGCACTACCTAAATGCAAATAGAACAAGGACGATTTGGTGATGCTGTGGGGAGGAAAAGTGGACGGATTTAGATTACTATGTTCATACGTATATCTAGACAGCACTAGGATTTGATGATGGGGACAAAGGTGTCGACTATATCCAGTCATGTTTGGGTTTGCTAATACTTGATTGTGTAAATATTCGGATATGGCCAATGAGCGCTCAGAACCAATGAACAATATTGCAGAAATTGTTTATTCGCATCGCATGTTAGGCTCATACCAAATTAATAGAATGCACATTACTAACTTCAAGTTGGCCTCCATTATTGTAAAAGTTTGATTGTTCTTCTAACTAACTTAAATCATTTAACTTGATAGAATTTGGATTTAGGCTTTCTATTATGTGTGCATCTAATATAGATCGAAAGTGTTTATTTACTTGATTAAAGAGCTATTTGTACGTCAATTAGAACCCACTTTCCAGTCCAGATAGGCAGCAAAGCACAAGGCATCAAGAGGCAACTATTTAGGCAGCACAAAGTTGCCAATTTGAGATTCGTAGCATTGATTCGACCCGGATTGCGAAAGTTATCCTTGTTACCTAACTAGTTGGCTTGTTATTTCAGTTTGCGAAAACTTTAATTGCTTTTTGTATCCTCTTATATTTTTCTTCGCCCTTGCATTTGACTTTACTCTAAAAATAGTTTTTATATTGCGTATGTTATGGCACAATAAAGCCATTTAGATAATGATAAATTGGACTCGTTCAAAAATAAAAGTCGGAGTGTGCATTTACTTACAGATATGTATGTAATATAAAAGTGACCGATTTCATATTATGATGAAAATTCGTCGTTACATTTTGCGACGACGACGACGACGACAACGACTCGAATGCGCATTTATCATACATCATAAAATATAGTCTAGTGGAGAAACATCATACAATATCATACAAAATTGTGACATAAAATTGTTGAGAGATAAACCCCACGAGCCCCAACTTACATGTAGGTGTAATACATGTGTCCGTTACACGCACACGAAGGTAAACAGCGTGTGCACTGTTAGTAGTTTTAGTATAAGTATTAGAGCGATAGCAGAAAATGTTGGCTAGCAATAAAATAGAAATGCAAGTCGCCAATATACTATACTTTAAAATGCGTATAAAAATATACTGAAAGTTATTAAGGAAAAACTATTTAATCCATAATCAAGTCCCCTGTAGGGCATTTTGATTTTCTAAAATTTTGTCTAAAGTGATCGATGTAATCAGATAGTGTTTAGATCGCAATCTTTCATCTTTCTAGCGCGCTTTAAAGGTTTTCATAAATTCTCGATTTGGGAGTTAAGGGTTATGTTCGCGCATTTAAAGTTTAATATTCCAACGCGACTGACAAACATATAAGAGCAAAATATGAACATCCACACTCGTAAAATGTTCTGCAATGAAAGTGGAACTTGGGCAATTTTTAATGTTTCGCATAAGCATTAACGTGCTCATAAAAGGAGATTACAGTAATGTCCTGCACTAGTCCTCCATTCCCCTTAAGCCTTTATGTCCATATAGCTTGCTTCAAGTTTCCCAATCTAGCAATGCATGCAACTACATACAATTCATTCATTCTTGTTATATTTTGCACTTTCCGCAATTTTGTCATATAAATTTTGTTATATGAAAAATTGCAAGAAAAAACGCTGTGTGCCTTTTCGCTTTTCGCTTCTTGAATCGTTTGGATTACGTTGGTGAAATCTCAACAAGCTGCTGGCCTCAAATATATGTATATATAAGTATAGTATAAGAATATGTAAGTAAAAGCACTGAAAGGATGTGATGAGGCTGGAGGAGGCGCGCCAGTAAAGGAAATGAGGTCTTCTCTATATCGTAGTTTTGGCTTGTACGTAAACGTGCAAAATTGCACGGGTGTTCGTATATCTTGCAACTTGAACAGACAGGGAGTTACAATTCCACGTAACATACATGTGTCGGACGCGTTTCCGACGTGGGGAGCGCAAATTGTCTCCGTTTTGGCGTTCGTTCTCGGGTTTGTCTTGTTGCCTTCGTTGCCCCATTGCCTACTCTGGAAACCAGCAGGAAAGTGCGGAATCTAGGTTGGAATTCTTCGACAATGGACGTCGTCGCCTCGCCGCTCGGAATTTTCATGAGCGTTTCTCATCTTTGTCATAATGTAATAACGCTGGAGGGAGGACGACCAGGAATATGACATGTATAGCAAGTAAATTGCAGAGGATTGAGCAATGTATCAACTTTGTCTCTCATTCTCATTTTTAAACATGCGTGTATTCTAAATCATGTTTAAGCAGTCTTACAGACATACAACAAAAGTAAAAGTTTTCCTGGGCAATAAAAACACTTTTTATAATAATAAGATTTAAAAGATTTGTTCTTTTAAAAAATATGTATAACCATTAGCATCGTGGGTGCAGGCTGAAGTAGACTTCTTTTTATTTCGTCGAGTTCGAGGCCTGCCGACGGTTGTCGGTTATTCATTTTCCTCCCGTGCGGCGTGGCGAGGAGAAGCTTTCAACGCAACGTACTAAATAAAATTTCTATCGCGAACACGGGGTATTAATAATTTCCCGGAGCATAATAGCTTGGCTATAGCTCCCATATAAGCAGGGAATGAAAGCAGGACCAGCATGGCCATCACACCATACCATAACAAACCGCAAGTTCCAACACCGGTTTCGAGGGTCGTTGCAATGAATCACAAAAATTGCACCGTTCATTTTTTTCATCCCGCAATCTCTCCACCTACCGTAGATTTTCGCTCGACTTTGCCACCACTCTCAGCGAAGAAAGCAGGAAAATGGGAAAGCACCACCAGTATACATGCCGGCAATCGTCATTCGGCCTGGTCGGCAAACTTTAATCAATTATTACGCCCTTTCGCAATGAATAAATTTCCCATCTAACTTCCGAATCGACTTTCTATTGCTGCTGTCTACAAAATATCAAGTGTTCGGTAATAAAATCCGGAAAAATGTGCGTACCAGAAGTAAGCTTATAATAATCCTGGAACAAATAATTTTTGGCAAACTGGTAACTTTAATTATGGATTGGTAAAATTACAATATTTTCAGTCTTATTAAAAGTTAAGACTGCGATTTGGGTTCACTCGGTATAGGCATAGGAACAGAAAACACGTGTTAGGAATATTAATGCGTGAAACACAAACGATATACTGAACAGCGAGCGTGAACATATACTTCGAACCAGAAGAAGGCTTCCGAAACAGTTAGGTAAAGAAGAAGAGTGAACGCAAGAAAAACTTGAAGATATTCACATCGTCTATATGTGACATAATATGCCGGCACCCATTCTGCATTCGAATTGCCGCCGACGAAAGCCGGCGTGTAGCGGCATCCAGCCAGCCAGAAGTTGAAAATGTTCTTCAGGACCCGGAACGCATGAGAACTTGCCATTATACGATTGCTGCCGGCATGAGTGCGAATTGGGCGCAAAAAGAAGATGTGCACATTCTAGACTTCTACATGCACGCGGCAAAACTAAACGAGAACATTCCAACGATTCCCCGAATATTGGAACTGAACTTTAATCGAATATATTATTATTATTACTTCCAAAAGTATTGAAAGACCTACCATAAAAATGATTAAACCGACCGAAGGGGAAGAGCGCAAAACGAAAACGAGCATGAGGAAAGCAAACATTTTTGAAATTGTACACTCGTATTGAGAATTGCGTTGTGTCAGTGGTGATAGCGATGCAATTCCGGCCCCGAAAGCGGCACGTTATCTAACTAGTTATCAGCAGAAGGCAATATCAGGTCGTTCAAACAACGCACACGTTTTCAACGAACCTGCCTGATTGTATTTTGCACCTATACAAATACATATAAACTAAAAAACAAAAAAATTGCACTAGAAGAGTAAATTTTATACATTTTAGAATTTATTGCAGAAATATTGCATTGCAAGATGAAGTAGCCAGTCCAGTCTCTTTCTGTCGGCCAGATCATTAGGTTTTTATTGGAATTTTGTTGATTTCGGTAATGTCGCCGCCAATGTGGCCAATCAAACTGCCCATATCGATGATAAATGATACACGCTCCCCTCAGCCAAGCAGATCGCAATGTCGGCAAGCAACTTGCGCGTTTTTCTTTATTTCTTTCACATTTATTACGTTCTCTCGAAATGATTTTATTTGATTTGTACGTAATCAATTACCATTCGTGGACTGCGAATACACCATAACAAGATAGAAACAATAATAAATAATGAATACCATCAAGAAACCAACCGTACTAAAAGACTAAACGACGAACATTGATTGATTTTACTGCGAAAGTTTTTTTCTCGTTTGGTCCTCCTTTGTCTTCATCATCTTGCATTCCAATACCAAATGTGCCCAAATGAAACTTAGAAAGATAAAAATCTGAAAATCTGCAAAAGTATCATTGGGAATATTTCATATCAATTTCGAGAAACACCTTTTATAAAGAATATTTTTCTAGCTTTGTTTTTTATTCTTCGTTTTTTGGCAATTGGAAGCAATAGAATATCGAAGGTATATTTCGAAATACACGAAAAGTACAAATGCCATTTTTATACTGGCAAAGTTTTCTTTTTCTTGGTTTGGGTCGGCGCGACGGGAGAGAGTTTTTTATTCAAGTATATTTGAATATAAAATGTCTATGGGTAGACATTGGAAATAAATCCCAATAATGTAGTTCGGTAAAGTTTGTGGCATTTGTATAGATGAGTATATGGGTTTTGGGGGATGAGGAGGAGGCTGGCAAGGTTGGTTTTAGTTTGCTGAATGTTCGGAATCTGTTCTGGCTGCGATGGTGTGAGGGTTTTGTTGTTTTGGCAGCATACATAAAGAGCATTAGAGAGAAGTTGTGTATGTATATCCGCGATAACAGTTTTGTGCCTGCATTACGTTTGCTCCGCTTGTCTAATGCGCACATTTTTTAAAAATTGTCCCGATATTGACCAAAAACCAAGGACAAGCCAATTAAACATTCAAAACAACTACAAGACTTTAGAAATACTTTATAATAAAGTGCACTAACGATTAATTTTCCATGAAGTTTGAAATGTGCCCGGCGCCTGCACTTGTCTTAATCGAGTTAAATTTTTGAGAAGATACAACCGTTGATAGAAAATGGTTCGTGAATGGACATTATTTCGGTACATTGTACACATTTATTTTTACTCCGCAAAACATGTCGGGATTCAGGAGTTTTTGTGCTGTTTTTGTCATCCAGGAACATGAACAGCACAAAGCGAAAGCATAAGTTCAAACGGTACAGAAATAATGCGTGCAGCGCGCGAACTGAAATCGCGCAAACAATTTACATACAAATTCAATAAAACTCACATTTCCTACTTTTATAACGCTTATTGCACCCGCACAACAATACATACACCGACTACAAGTTTCAAAAATTATTAATCACACTTGCATTCAACTAAATAGCCCTGCTATACTGATGATCTGGCGAACGAAAAGTTTTTTTCAAATTAAATTAATAATTTAACTTATAACTGAGTAGTTAATTAAGATCAGTGCAATATATCTTAAGAGAAATGAATATTTATTGTTTCGAAAATTGGCTTTATTCCTCTGCATCTGTTATGCCAAAGTCGAAAGATGTCCAAAAGTAATTTGGGAAATTCGTGTTTGGAATTAAATTCGAGCAAATTACACTGACTGTTCTAATAGCAATAGACAAGACGAACAAACTGTAAATGTGCCCAAAATTGAATAGGCTAAATATTTTAGCACTTTGTATATCAATAAAAATAAATATTCCGCGTAAGTTGTCTTTGCACGACGACGGGGATGTTGCTGCCCCTCCTGGCCTACTAAAATGAAGTAGTTTTACGTGCTGTACGCTCAAAACGGTACGTATTATACAAGGGAAAGTCAGTTTTCCCTTTCGCTTTGCGTCGCTCCCCGTTTCACCCATACTTCCTCTTCATAGAACACACCAGCCAGAAGATCGTTGAATGAGCGCCGAACGAACGAGCTCGGCGATCATAATTAGAGAAAAGTGGATTTGCCCTTTGGGGAAATGAAAAAATTATATGTTCTAATACGAAAAGGACACTTTTATAACACCTACGTAATTACCTTCTGCGTCCTGGCTACATTTATAGTCATAGACTTATAGAGTGTGTACGTTTCTGTATTAAATTTTATTTCTCTTCATTTTGCGATGGAATACCAGCCAATATGCAACTTTAATGCAGGCATTTTGGCATTTTTAATTAGAATACTAATTGCTTTAAATGGTCAATCAGAAACAATTAACAGTCATTCATTAAATTTCGTTATACAAATGAGCAACTTATTCATTAGCAACTTTATTACTAAATTACAAATTACAAAGTGGCATTAGAATAGAAAAGAGAAATAGAGATAGTTTTGAGTTAAACGTGTAAAGAACTAGACAAATAAACATAATTAACTGAGTTGTTATACTAGTAAATGTATAGCCTAATGATGTAATGTAGTTGGTAACATAATATCAACATGATATATTCGTGCTTGCGTTATATAATATTCTTGTACGTGTACATTTTTATTTGAAGCTATAATTTCTAATTCGCCTGCGTTTAGTAAAGAACTAAAGAGGGAAGGAGAATAGGACAATATAATTAATTTTAATTAAAAATTCTTTTGCCGGGAATATGATTATAGTTTACTTTTTCTTGACACGAAAACAATGTGTTAACTGTGTGCCAACAGAAAATAAAACTCGCATGCAAAAGGAGAGATGTTTAGTGTTTCGTGTATAAGTTACTAAATCGAAAACGGTTAACGCACATTTTTCGAATCAGAGTTTAAAGTCGATTCAAGTCAGAACAAAAAGGCTTAAATGTAATGGAAACGCCAAAAAAAGATAAAGTCGAAAAGTAAGAACTAACACGAAACTAACTTAGGCGTAACCTTTGTCTGATCTTCTGATCTTCTTCGGGGTGCCTCTCTCCTTCGCAGAAAGTTATATTGAGCGATTGTAATGTGTTTATATCGAAAGTTAAATCTTTTAAGTTTTAGCCAAACTATTTCTTCGGCGTTTAACCATTTGAAGAAGGAGTAGAGGACGACGAAGAACGTGTATAAAGTGCTGGGTGGTTGGTGGGGCTTTTGTTCCTTCGTAGCCTTCGTTCCAGTTCGATACAAGTTTCTTTGACTTTTTGACATCGAAATTGATGAAGGTGATTAGAGCATTCCGAATTGTTCTAAACTTTAAACAACTTGTACAATTTCTTTCAGTCGATACTATGATGTTATCTGAAACGACTTTAAAAGAAAATTGTAGAACTTTGCAATTTCAAATCCTTGATCATTTTTAATTTATTTAAATTGTATTTTAAAAGCTAAATTGCATAGGGAACAAGACAGGAATAAATCAATAAATAGGTTGTATTTTTAATCAAAACATGCATTAATGTTATAAGTGCATTTAGCACTCCCCTACTTTTGCTTCTTTTTATTTCAACCGAAACTAAAACCTCTTCGGTTCGTCCTCTTCATGCACCGTACCGTCGCACACAATGCACTGACTGGGACTGACAAAACCAGTGTCTGCACTAAACCAAGAGACCCCAAAAACAGACTTCAGACAACCCTATTGCATGTGCAAAACGCATTGAAATTGATTTCATTGCAACACTCTGTCGAGAATGTGCACCACTCGGATGTTGATCCATCTCCATCTCTTCAGCTCTGAAGGGTGAATGGATGCGCCGGTCGGTGAACCGTACGACGTCATAACAAATGCGTGCCATCCACGTGCTATAGATAGATGGCAAAACGAGAATTAACTCGAAAGAGATATTATCGATCGATTGACATAGTGAATATTTAAATATGAAAATCAAATTCAAATATTTTCACTTTAGCCCAAACCCGAAAGCTTTCGAGTCCGAGAGGGCGAGTTGAAGCGTTATTTTTCCGGTGGTGTCGCAAAACAAACCGCGAATTCGAACAGCGTTTGATTTTGCTTGTTCGGTTCGGTTTTGCATGCCGTTCAATGAAACATTACTTTAAAAAAACATTCATCTCTTTATTGCCTGTATTCAAATGCATGTGCTTCGAGGTATGAAGGTGAATACGCATGTGATGTGAGTGATGTGGTTTAATTACAAACAATGCCACACGCAGGCACACCAAATTTAATTAATACTGACTGATCCATTATTATTAGCCTCAATATTTTCAAGTATTTCCAGAGTGTAAGTGAATTACTATTGTCATAAGCAAAATGTTATATTTGATGGTAACACGAATAGGCCAGTGGAAATAAACAAGAAATTTTAATTAAAACAAAAACAATAGCATTAAAACGTAGCTGGTCTTTTTAAAATCGAAATTACATTTTCAATTATTCCATGTGGAGTTTCCCGGAATTGGCGAATATTCCAGAAATTGAAGCTGCCAGCTCGCACAGTTGTTGCAAAATTTACAACGCAAATAATTTTTAGCCGCGTGCAATTTTTCGGCAAGTACTTTTTGCCACTTGCTTTCGGTCTCGGTATTATAGGGGTGAGATCTGCACCGGATAGGATGAGATGTATATGCATAGAACGGCATCATGGAAGAAATGAAAGTACAGCAGTCGAGGTCGTCGAATCTCGCTGATAGCGTCTACTCGAGAGTGTAGTAGACAAAGAGTCTAGCGAAACACTGGTGCACCATGCACGCCAAGTCCGAACAGAGGAATAATGCGAGCGCCGTAGGGATAGGGAATTACGTGTATGAGTCAGCTGGAGTTATCGAGGGGTCCTACCCTACACCTCTTTATTGGGTAAGGGTGGATCGACGATGCCCTCCTAGGCAACTGCACAAAGACCCACGCTGATATGACACAACTCAGTGTTGGTTTAGTGTTGTGGAAGTGCAGTACTGTGGTCGTTAGTTTTTAAGACGAAGGAGTTCTCCAAAAAATTATTTGTGCAATAATATCTTCAACGTCCAAAAATCTGTGTTATATACTTAATTCACCACGTTCGTTGTTCGTCTGGAAATTGCTGTCTCTTTGTGCACATGCTATTGTTTTGGTCCTCGTTTTGCATTCACTCGCTCTGCACGTCGACCAGGACTAACCAAGGATCGAGGAAAACCACCGTATAAAGTGTTCTGTTCACAAGTTAAGGAATCGGGTAGTAATCGCAGGTGTGCGACCATTTTCCCAGTGTATATATTGCGATACTGTCGATGGACTGTTAAAATATCGCATTCCAAGCGATAAAACCTGACTGGAAATAACGAAAAAGCGGCGAAGCCCTCCCAGTAAAAAACAATACATTCAACGAAGTAAATTAAATGGACCAGAGAGTCGTCGTCGTCGTTGGCAGTGTTATTGCGTAGAATTTTACGCAAAACGCCGGTGCGTGTGTGGTTGATTGTGTGAGTGCGTCTGGTTTTGCAAATCGATATCGTGCGTGTAGCCCCGTTTAACGTTCCCGTTCACCTCTCGCCGTTTGTTGCTTTGCCGTATATACACATTTGCTGCAAGCGGGTACACTTGGAGTGCTTCATTATACAATCGCAAAAATGCTGATTCCAACATCGCCGCCAACAATAATGACGCCGAGCATTCCGCCGACCGGCAATCGCGACGTCATAAAACTCTTCGTCGGGCAAATACCGAGACACTTGGAGGAGGAGGACTTGCGACCGATGTTTGAGGAGTTCGGCAAGATTTACGAGTTCACCGTTCTCAAGGATAAATACACGGGAATGCACAAGGGTAAGGCTGCCTCTAAGACGCTTAGCATTTTTTCCGAATAAATAAACATTTGCGGGAGCAGATCGTTGACCCTGATTTGGAGGAATTAAAAATTCTCATCGCTTGATGGTCAAACACAATAAGATACCCCTCAGGCTAAGAAGGAGGTCATGTGATTTGCATGGGTTATGCAAATGAACGGCTGCAGCACGTGCATTAAAAAGAGGGTTGTTGGCACGATACTCGTGTACGCATGGTATGTACCAACCGGGGACGTGTGCTAGCCAACCTTAAAAAATGAAAACCCCTTCATTATATTTTTTATTGTTAAACTTTCCATCGGCCAAACAAAACACACTCGGACAATAAACAAAAATCCCTAAACATGTACCAGTTAGGTGGAAAACTTTTCGGTCGACCAGAACGAAAAGTAATTACAGTGATTCTGGCCCTTGGTCTCTCTGGCATAGTCCTCGCAGTGCTATCCCACATGCCCGTGTTTTTTTCCATAAAACTTTTCGTGCTTTTTTATTTATTTTCCCAAAGTTGTTTCCGAACGACCTGTTTTTCTTCTTGTTGAAAGGCAATTTTTGAGGGTTTGTTGATGATGATGTTGCGGATGGTTATGGGAATTGGTTTTGAGCATCGCAGCCAGCTCGTCCTTTTTCCGTGTAGAAAAGTTCGCGTTACGTGTGAGCCGAACGCAGAAACACCGGCTGTATGTAGAAGAGAAGTTGATTTATGAAGTGAGCGAACCAGGAGTCAGGTGTGTGGTCTCGCCGTCGTCGTCATCCTCCTCGTCCTGATGCTTGCAGCGTTGCGAGTATTTGTGTGTAGCCTACAGTTTGATAGCGCACGCGTTTATTGGCGCAGGCGTGTGGCGGCAACGGCGACGTCTGCGGCGCGGCGGCATCCTCGTGGCCGCCGAGCGCCGCCTGTGCTCGATAGTAGACGCCGCTCTCATCTAACGTTTGCTTCGTTGGTTCAGTGTGCTGCTGTGGCATGAAGCGGTGAAGACTGACCCATCTGAGCCGCGCGTAAAAAACACAATTTTCCGCATTCCCGATTAATAAGCAAAATTCGCGTGCCACGTTGTTTCCTAGTGCCTGGTCGTTGTTAATTTGTCTAATTACTGACTGAACTGACGAAGACTGACCACTTCTAAACCGAAACCGAAATCACGTTTAAACAAAACTGTTGCTTTTACATCTCAACGTGCGTGTTTTAATAAACAACCGCAATTTTGAACGGAAAACTTAAAATATCGAAGGAGTTACTTCGTAGGTTTCCCATCTTCGAACTGTCTCCGAACCGGCGTGGATAAACGAAGAGTGAAAGGTAGAGCAGACAGAGGAGGAGGAAAATTTAATTCCGTGTGCAAATATTAAGACGTAAATTGTTGCGTAAACATTTCGCCGGTCGACGCTTTGAGTGGTTATTTTAGTGACGAAAAGAGAGTGTTGTTGTATGTCATTTCAACGAGGCTAGTTTTGAGAGAGTGCACGATCGATGCTGATGTCTGAGTCGACTGGAGCATATTTCACGACGACGTACTCCTGCAACGTATCAGCTAGTTACGACTAGTCCTGCCGCCGAACTAGCGCGGTCCTTAATAAACACGCTGCCCCAAAACACAACAGGTAAGCTCCAGCCGCACATTTGTCCAAGCTTGGATTAAGCCGCGTATGCACCATTGCTATCAGACGCTGGGCTGGAGTTATATTGCCTCCATCGTCCAATAGTCGCAATTCACATCGTTTAGTATGCCCGGCGCGTTCCACTAAAAGACTATAAAACTTTGGCTCACTCCACGTTGTTGGCATGGGAGCAGATAATAAATCGCCCCCCGATACGTCGGGCGACGGCTAATTCCCAAGTCTCAAGGTCTCCGCACGATCCTCTCCAACTCAATTCTGTAAGCCAAATCTTGGACAAGCAAAAAATCTTTGCTGGTGACTTATAATAATATGGGTAGAACACGGCACGCAATGTCTGGCTACAGGATGTTCCAAACAAGACAAGGTTCTAGACACCTAACCATCAATTTGAAAGCTTCATTTTGGACTTTGTTGCTATCAATGAGAAGAAGGCAGGATACTTTGTAACTTGCTGGTTTCAAGTTGCCCAAAATTTAATAGAATTGATCGGTAGAGTTGAGAAATATTTAGTTCTGCCAGTATGCGGTTGGTAGTCAGAAAATATCTTCATATGTCTTCTTTGTGCTGTCCTGCTAACTTTTCCTTCTATCAAGCTATGCGTTTCC
>JARJDT010007443.1:0-12402 GCA_030264655.1 Leptusa sp. GC000079
CGCGAAAAACCCCCGAAAAAATGACAAAAATCGCCATAACAAGCAAACTATGGGAGATACAGAAAAGTCTTAAATACAAAAAAGACGCAAAATTTAATTGTCTTTAAGTTCCCTGAAGACACTTTTGCCCTAACTAATAGGGCTGTCCAAATATTCGCTAAAAACCAACGAAAAAAAGACAAAATCGCCATAACAAGCTAATTAAGAGATTTGTAAATTTGTAAACACCCTGTATTTAATAAATAGTTATGACTTCCTGTAGTATACATTTTTACTTTGTTCAAATAATATCCTAGGAATATTTTTAAAATCCACAAAACGTGCCGCTTATATCACTAGTTTTAATCTCAGTCCAGTATTTCAAGTACCTACCTATTGTAATCTAAACAGTTAAATTTTTACCGTTACTGCAATTATGAATTAACTTATTATTAGCGATAAAAGTAAATAAACTAATTTGAAATGTTGGAAATCTGAGTAATCAATCAATAAAAATTTGCAAGTAATTTAAAAACTTGACACATTGCAAATCCTTTATGATGAGGATTTAAGCTTTCAAAAGAAAAATGTCATCCGGTAAATGTATCGATTGATCCACTTACGATAAGTCGATAACATTGATTTACAAAGATAAACAGTTACTTCCCGCCCGCATATTGCCTATAAATACGCCATCGAACTGTTTACAAGTCCACCTCAAGGTTTCAATTCCACTATGAACCAGTTCAGCTTATTCTGTCTTTTGGCTTTGGTTGCGGGTACAGCATTCGCTCTACCAACTACACGTTCAGGTCCGTTCTTTTTAAAAATTTTTAAGTGCTTAAGTTAATAAAATAATATTTATTCTTGTAGGATGTTCGATAAGCATACAAGATAATCTAGGAAATCCGCAACCTTTGATCCTCAAAGACGGGAATGCAACCGGCTATGAAGCCTTCCACTTACCTACCGAAGATGAAGAAGTGCATCTTGAAGATGGCGAAATTGTAGTTGTTGCATGTCCAGGTGGAGATGTGCGTATTTCGGGAACTAATACAAGATCCGAACAAGCCGAAGCCAAATGTTCATCAGGCAAATTTCGAATTGAAGGAAAGAGCGTTTCCTTTTCGAGTATTACTTGTTCAAAGACACCTTATCATACAGCGCGTCTAACAGGCGAGTCTTGTTTAGATGACAAACAAGAAGTTGAAATCGGATTCAACCTGGAAGATTCCAATCGTTTCATTCGCCAAATTACAATCTGTTTTGACGACATTCTCCTGATTTCTGAATATTCTCAGTTCACTTTGTCCAAATCCATTTCCGGTTATGAAAGTGGCACCTCACGTCCTAACTTTGTCGAAGACAATTTTTTTCCATTCAAAGTTAACCAATATTATGTTAGGAACAAACAACGTTCGACAATCAACAAGCTTCTTGGCTTATCTTCCTCAAGCACTAAGTATGTAGCTGCTTCCGGGGATTATTTCATGTCCCGTGGACATCTGGCAGCCAAAGCTGACTTTATTTATGGCACTCAACAACGGGCAACTTTTCATTATGTCAACGTCGCTCCGCAATGGCAAACTTTCAATGGTCGCAATTGGAATACATTGGAAATGAACATCAGGTCATATGTTTCCGATGTTGATTCTTGGGAAACTAGGTACACGCTGTATACTGGCACCCATGGCATTACAACTTTGCCACATGAAGAAACTGGTGAAGATATTGAATTGTTCTTGCATGTTGATGGCGATGTCAAAGCAATTCCGGTTCCGCAATTGTATTGGCGTGTTTTGAAGAATGAAGACACCAATGAAGCTGTTGCTTTTGTTGGTATCAATAATCCCTACCATAAAAATGTCGAAGATGAGGTGATCTGTGAAAGTGTCTGTGATAAATTGTCCTGGTTGCATTGGAAAGGAGAGGAGATCGATCAAGGATACTCATATTGTTGTACTGTTGAAGATCTCAGAAAAGTGGTTAAAAATCTACCTGAATTTGATGTCGAAGGACTTCTTGTTTAAGTTTACGTGGAAATATGAAAAATTATATATTTTTTTATTGTGATAATTTTTAAAATAAATAAAAGCATTTATAAAATTTAAAGCTTAAAACTTATTTATTTATTTACAACTATGTTATTTACTCACTTAAAATTTTCGAATTTATAAACTAAAGAAAATCTCTAAAGGAATTATATCTGCTTTCATATATTTTTTAGAGACAAAGCGTTTTCAATGTAATTTTAATAATTTTTCCAGTTTTGTCAATAATGTTTATTTTGCTATCATTAATACATTTTAATTAATAAAATTACAAAATAACAACATTGATTTGATAATTAATCTAAAGATAGTTATAGATTAATAGATTATAGTTAGATGCACTTAAAACAATGAAACAAATAAAACGCACGACGCACGTGTAAACTATATGAATCAAATTAAACCATCAACAAAGAATTAATTTTATTTGGATTTAATATTTAATCCATAATTTATTAATGAGTTCATTAATCTGCACAAAGAAACAGACAAAATATGGATTAATCCCACATTTATTTGTATTTATTCATCAAATAAATGATAAAAGAAAAATATTGTGCTATTTTTATAAGCGAACGGAAAGGTATAAAAATGTTCATTTTGTTTCATTGTGCCAAAACTCAAGCAATTTTTGCAAAAACTTATAAAGTAAAATAATAAAGTATCAAAATGAAGAGAAAATTATATCGTTTTATTGTTCTTTATCAATTTCATAATTGTATTTCAATAATTAAAGCTGGTACGTATGTTTTGGTTAAAAGTTTAAAATTAATTGTTTTTTCTTCTTTCAAAACTTACATTTAAAGGATGTTCGATTTCCATCAACGAAGATTTAACAGATCCACAGCCTTTGCTCTTAAAATATGATAGCAGTGCAACAGATAAAAACGCATTTATTGAACCGATTGATAATACAGGCACAGTAAATTTCGAAACGGACGAAAAACTGACAATTTCGTGTCCTGGCGGCAAAATTAAACTGGCCGATGTTTCCATCGACAAATCAATCGCCACAGCTTCATGTACCAATGGTAAACTATTTAAAGTGGAACAACAAGAAGTCACTTTCGATCAAATAACATGTACGAAACACCCCGAGCATATTTTGCGCTACAATGGCAAAACTTGCGGCGGGCAAGTTATAGCATACAAAGAAATCGAAATGGGATTTCAATTAGACGCGAATCGTTTCTATCCACAAATTATTGCTTGTTTCGATGATCAGTTGCAAAATACCCTTTACACCGTTTTTGACTTGACTGCGGCAATTGGTGGTTACCAATCAGGATACCCTCGACCAGTGTTCAAAGAAGCTGGATTTTACAATTTGGGCGCTTCGAAATTAGACGATTTGTACAAACGCAATGTGCAACGGACAAATGTTAACGGACAACTTAGTTTACCTCCAGAGTCGTATAAATACATCCATGCTACAAATGACTATTATTTGGCACGTGGACATCTAGCAGCCAAAACCGATTTTCTTTATGGTTCCCAACAACGGTTAACATTTTATTTTGTCAATGTTGCGCCGCAATGGCAAACATTAAATGCTGGCAATTGGTTGCGATTAGAAGACAGTGTTCGAAATTTAGCAAGTGATAGAGCACTTAATTTAGTAGTGTATACAGGAACACATGGCATTTTAGTCTTCCCACATGAAGAGACAGGGGAATCCACTCAAATATTTTTGTACACTGAAGACTTTAAAGCTATACCTGCACCGCAACTTTTTTGGAAAGTTGTTTATCATCCTGAAAGTAAGTCAGGAGTTGCCTTTGTTACAATTAATAATCCTTATGATATGCAGTACATTCCCATTTGTACAAATATTTGTGATCAAATCAGTTGGCCCACTTGGTCACCAAATAACCAGAAACTTGGTTTCGGTTATTGTTGCGATGTTAATGAGTTTCGCAATTTTGTTCGTACTTTGCCACAATTCGAAGTTAATGATGTCTTGAATTAAATTAAGTTACCTCTATTACCTATCATTTTACAGCATTAATATTTGATTTGTAAAAAAATGTTTGTTAATTTCATTAAATATTAAGTAATGGAAAAACCTCCTCTTATCTTATTTGCTTTGTGTTATTCATTTCATTAGTTAAAATGAAAAATTATTCACAAATAGTATGTTCAAAATTCAAATTGAAAAAACGAAGCTATAATACAACAGACTTTCAAGCAAACTTATTAGTAAAGTTTTCAGTTGCTTTGAACAATTTAAGTAAAACAATGAATACACAAGTTTTAATTTTCCTTTATCTATTCTTACGTTCTAGTTCGAACGTAGAAGCTGGTAAGTAACGAGAAAATTGAAATTCGTGCGCATTTGAAATGATTTTCCGCAAAAGATTGTTCAGTTTCCTTGAATGAAGACTTATCAGATCCTCAACCATTATTTCTCAAGTCAAAGAGCGAATCAATAGGGAACGATGCTTTCCTTGAACCTGTCGACAAGAAAGGCACAGTTAACTTCCAAGCCAAGGAAGAAGTAACTATTTCATGTCCAGGTGGCTATATTAAAATCGGTGATGTTGCTACCAAGAAATCAATTGTAACAGCTTCCTGCACTAAAGGAAAGTCTTTCAAAGTAGACAAAAAAGCGACAACATTAGATCAAATCACGTGCACGAAACAACCCGAACAGATTTTGCGTTACAACGGCAAACCTTGCGGCAATTCAAAAACGTTACAAGAAATTGAAATGGGTTTTCAACTAGATGAAAGCCGCTTCTTTACACAGATTATTGCATGTTTCGATGAAAACTTGCAGAATTCGCCATATTCCGTATTTGATATGACGCCAACAATCGGCGGTTACCAAGCGAATTATCCTCGACCAACATTCAAAGAAGCCGGATTTTACAAATTGGGTACAGCTAAATTGGACAACCTGTACCAACGCACAATTCAACGAACAATCATCAACCAACAGCTTGGTTTACCATCATCGTCCGACAAATACATCCATGCTACAAATGACTATTATTTGGCACGCGGGCATTTGGCGGCAAAAACGGATTTCCTTTATGGATCCCAACAACGGTTAACGTTTAATTTTGTCAATGCTGCGCCACAATGGCAAACATTGAATGCTGGTAATTGGTTACGTTTGGAAGACAGCGTGCGCAATTTTGCAAGCGAAAAAGCTCTGAATTTAACAGTGTACACTGGTACCAACGGCATTTTGTCTCTAGCACATGAAGAAACCGGAGAATCGACTCCTATCTATTTGTACACTGAAGATTTTAAAGCTATTCCTGTTCCTGAAATTTTCTGGAAAGTGGTTTACCACCTAGAATCAAAATCAGGTGTTGCTTTTGTTGCTATTAATAATCCCTATGTTGAAAATTACAAGACAATTTGTGAAAATATTTGTAATAAAGTGACGTGGACTATTTGGGATCCTACCAATCAAAAATCTGGTTTCGGATATTGTTGCGAAGTTACCGCCGCGTTCAGGAAGGTTGTTCGTACTTTGCCCAAGTTTGAAGTTAACACTCTATTAAATGGCTAATGTAAAATTCATTTTAATATATGTGTTTTGTGCATCAACAAATACATCCATATGTTACTCATAAACTGATTTTCTAAGAAATTATATTTCTTAGTTAAATATGTATTAATGATGTTATATGTACGTTAACAATATTATTGAAATAAATCATTGAAAGAGATAAATCTTTTACTGGGTAACGCAAAATCAGTGTTGTTCAAAATTCAAATTGATAAAAATAAAGCTATAAAATAACTTATTTCCATACAAACTTTGTTAGTCTAATTTTCAGTTTATTGCTCTGAACAAGCAATTTAAAATAATGAAAACACAAGTTTTAATTTTCTTTTATCTATTACTACGTTCTAGTTCGAACGCTGCCAAGATAATCGGTCCTGGTAAGTAACAATAAATATTCGTGCGCACATAAAATAATTGTGCGCGATACACTTTTAATTTTTGTTTTGCACACGAACAGAATGTCAAGTGCCTATGATTAGCTTACCAAACGTAGTAAGTGAACCTCAGCCATTGTATCTCAAGGCAAAGAGTGAATCAACTGATAACGATGCTTTCCTCGAACCTGTCATGATAGACGGTAAAGGCTTACTTCGCTTCCTACCCAAGGAAGAATTTACAATTTCATGTCCAGGTAGCAACATTAAAATCAATAATATTCCTACCCAGAACTCAATTTTAACCGCAACCTGTAACAACGCTGACTTATTCGATGTCGACCGGAAAAAGGCAACATTAAAAAACATCAAGTGCACGAAACAACCCGAACAGATTTTGCGATACAATGGGAAAACTTGCGGCAATTCGAATACGTTACAAGAAATCGAAATAGGTTTTCAACTAGATAAAAACCGTTTTTTTACACAGATTATTGCATGTTTCGATGAAAAATTTCGCAATACGGCATATTCCGTTTTTAATATGACGCCAGCAATAGCTGGTTACCAAGTCATACCAAAGCTTAGACCATCATTCCAAGAATCGATATTTTACAAAGCGGACAAAGGTCTATTTGGATTAGAAATCATGTACAGGCGCGAAAATCAACGAAATATTATCAATAAACAACTTGATTCGACATCAGATGAGTATAAATTCGATTACATCCATGCTACAAATGACTATTATTTGGCACGCGGGCATTTAGCGGCGAAAGTTGATTTTCTTTATGGTACCCAACAGCGGTTGACGTTTAATTTTGTCAATGCGGCGCCACAATGGCAAACACTGAATGCAGGTAATTGGTTGCGTTTGGAAGAGAGCGTGCGCAATTTTACAATCACAAAAAAAAATGATTTAAGAGTGTATACTGGTACAAATGGAATATTGTCTTTAATTAATAAAGAAAACGGAGAACCGACTCCTATCTATTTGTATACAGCTGGAGCTGTTAAAGGTATTCCTGTGCCTGAAATTTTTTGGAAAGTGGTTTACCAGCCAGAATCAAAATCAGGTGTTGCTTTCGTTGCTATTAATAATCCGAAACCTAAAAGTTACAACAAGATTTGTAAAAAAAATATTTGCGATAAAGTGACTTGGATTAAATGGAAGCCTGATGACCAGAAAGCTGGTTTCGCGTATTGTTGCGCAGTGGACGACGAGTTCAGGAAGGTTGTTCGCACTTTGCCAAAATTTGAAGTTAACACTGTATTAACCGGTTAACGTGCAATTTCTTTTAATAAATGTGGTTTGTGCATCAAATTTGCATTTCATGTGAATTCCGGCGTTTATTAATTTACTATCAGCGTCGAACAACACGCATGTTAAAAATGACTATCATTTTGCGGCAAAAACCGCTTTACTGAGAAATTATGTTTCTTAGTTATATTGAAATAAATCATTGAAAAAGATAACTATATTTCTTGGTAATTCGCAATCAGTGTTGTTTAAAATTCAGATTGATAAATATAGCTATAAAATAACTTATTTCCACACAAACTCTGTTAGTTTAGAGTTTCAGTTTATTGCTTTGAAGAAATAAAATTTAAAATAATGAAAACACAAGTTTTAATTTTCTTTTATCTATTACTACGTTCTAGTTCAAACGCTGGCTGGATATTAGGGGGTAAGTAACAAGAAAAATTCGTACGCACATAAAAAAAGTTTCCGCGATGCACTTTCAATTTTAATTTTTGCACACGGACAGGTTGTACAGTGCCAATGAATAGCTTACCAAACGCAGAAAGAGTACCTCAGCCATTGTTTCTCAAGTCAAAGAGTAAATCAACTGGTAATGATGCTTTCCTCGAACCTGTCATGATAGACCGTAAAGGCACACTTCGCTTCCAACCCAAGGAAGAAATAACGATTTCATGTCCAGGTGGCTACATTAAAATCAAAGATATTCCTACCAGAAACTCAATTTTAACCGCATCTTGTAACAACGCAGACCTGTTCACTGTCGACGGGAAAAAGGCAACATTAAAAGAAATCAAGTGCACGAAACAACCCAAACAGATTTTGCGATACAATGGGAAAACCTGCGGCAATTCAAAAACGTTACAGGAAATTGAAATAGGTTTTCAACTAGATGAAAACCGTTTTTTTACACAGATTTTTGCATGTTTCGGTAAAGAATTACAGAATACGGCATTTTCCGTTTTTAATATGACGAGAACAATAGCCGGTTACCAAGTCCTACCAAACCTTGGACCACAATTCAAAGAAGCCGGTTTTTACAAATTGGGCAAAGTTAAATTAGACAAGCTGTACGAGCGCGATGTTCAACGAACAAGCATCAACAAACAGCTTGATTTGCCATCAATTTCCTATAAATACATACATGCTACAGGTGACTATTATCTGGCACGCGGTCATTTGGCGGCAAAAGTTGATTTTCTTTATGGTACCCAACAGCGGTTGACTTATCATTTTGTCAATGTGGCACCACAATGGCAAACATTGAATGCTGGTAATTGGTTGCGTTTGGAAGACAGCGTGCGCAATGTTTCAAGCCAAAACGCTCTGAATTTGACAGTGTTCACTGGTACCCATGGTATTTTGTCTCTAGCAAATGAAGAAACCGGAGAATTGACTCCAATCTATTTGTATACTGAACGTTTTAAAGCTATTCCTGTGCCTGAAATTTTTTGGAAAGTGGTTTACCACCCAGAATCGAAATCAGGTGTTGCTTTTGTTGCTATTAATAATCCCTACATCAAAAATTACAACGAGATTTGTCCAAATATTTGCAAAAATGTGACTTGGATTAAGTGGAAACCTACTGAACAGAAAGCTGGTTTCGCGTATTGTTGCGAAGTGGATGCGTTCAGGAAGCTTGTTCATACCTTGCCGCCGTTTGAAGTTCATAACACGTTAACACTGGAGCACGTTCCTGAAAAACGCTGGGCGTCGGATGTCCGTCATCATCATCATCGTCGTAATCATGATTTATAAATATAGTTTGGATGAATGGCAAGAATGTTGCTGAATCTATAAGATGCCGTTATTAAAATGTGTATTGTAAATATTAATAATTCTTTATTGGCGAACCAAATTGACTCCAGTCTTTGCTCGAGACTGCCTGAAATAATTTTTTAAATTCTAAAATGTATAGAACGTTAATTTGCAATTTTCCACCAATACCACTTTCTGATAGCAACGTTGATTCCTAGTGAGTTTAAAGCCAAAATGCAAAGTTGCCTATAAATATCGCTTCATGCCATTGCCACTCGACCAAAACAGCAATAAATCACACACTCGTATCGAAAATAACTATTACCAAGCACTTACCGAATGTTCCGCTAGAAAGGATTTTAAAGTTCTACAAATGAAGAATAAAGGAAAATAAACATCAAGAACGCCAGCAAATATTGTTGCACCTGATTTTTAACTTTATAAATCGCAATATCAACAAATAATCATAATTTGATTTCAATTTACAACATCAATTGAATCGTTTCATTAGTTTTGTTGTGAAATAAAATAAACTTCAATATCCAGTCTGAGCCTGATACTTGAAAAAAAAAATCGAACAAACATACAATATTATGAAAAATAATACATATGCTTCAGGCCATTATCTATCTGGAAACAAATATGCGCTTGTGTTTGCACTCTTCTTTCAAATTTCAAAATGTGAGTTTCAACGTAAAATTAGATTAAAAAAACAAAAATTAAAAACAAATTCGCTTTGTGTCAGATTTATAAAATATTAATTAAATTCAGCAATGAATTTCCTGTGACAAAAATAAATAAGTTAAGTACAAGAAATGCGAAACAAAGAAGAAATTAAATAAAAAGCGCATGTATCACAATTTTGTTGCCAGATTAATTAAGATAATTAAAAATAAATGTATACAGTAGAGGGAGGTGCAAATGCCAACACATGGCAATTTTTAGATATTGAAATAATACTCAATAAATGTAAATTGTAGAGTGGCACTCAAAAAACATGTTTGTGCCTTGCACAAATCATTTTAATTGCACAAAATCATTAATTGACATGCAGGGATTACTTGTTTTTTATAAATACTCAAAATAATCCACAAAGCATGCCAAAAAATCTTTCATTTCAGTTTTTTGAGCACCATAAACTTGTGTTTCTTTATTGAATGCATTCCATGATGGCCGCCTTGTTAAACTTAAAATTTAGCCACGAAGGCGCACTGAAAACGAATGGTTGTTCTTCCTGTTGATTAAACAACTGTCGCTTTGTTTGCGACTTGCGTTCGCGTTTCTTCGCGCATCCATTAGTAAAATACTTATCAGTACTTTGTACTTGGCTCACTGACTTATTGACTGCTTCATTTTCGCTCAAACTTGCCGACTTGTGTCGTTGGCGTTTAGTTTTCTGGCTTTGCTGATGGTGAATTGCCTTGATGCGTTTGACAAATGGCAAAACCATAAAGAACGCGTTAGCGCTGACTCCAATTTTCAACTTAGGCGTGATATCTTTCTTGTTGTTGGGCAAATCATTGATGGCGAACCATTCGCATGCTTTAATTTCATTGCGCGTCCGTGGTTGAAACTTTGTATCACGCGAAATTCCCGAAATTACGTATAATCGGACCAATTGCTCATTGATAATCGATTCCAGGTAGTTTTCTGGATTGATGTAGCTGCCGATATCGAAGCCTGTCTCTTCATATACTTCGCGAACGGCACAATGTGCAGGATCCTCATCTTCATTGACTTTACCTTTTGGGAACCCCCAGGAAGACTTTGCCCAGAAGGATTGAACAAGTAGGACATGCGTGTTGCCTTCACAGAGTAAAATGGCCCCATAGGTTGGTACTGATTGTTTATATTCACGCCATTCTTCCAGGATTTTGGTTAGTTTTGCATAGTGTACTTCCAAATATGGCAAGTGCTTCAAATTGAGAAATTTAAATTTAGAGAAGATTTAAGAGGTCGATGGAGACTTACTTTATATACATGTGAGGCAAAATCTTTGAATGTACAACCCCTTAGTTTTGTATCATTACTGACATAAAAGTCTAAATAGTACCAGTAAGCAAGCTCAATTTGGAAACAGATTCGAATGTGGTTTTGTTTGGCTGATTCTGGTACATTTATTATAAAACGTCTGTAAATACATTTTTAATTGAAAATATATCCAAGTGATGGTTGTAAAATGATAAAAATGTAAACAAAAATAAAGAAATACTTACGACAAAAGGTCACTTAATATGTCGAGCGGAATAGAGTGCTCGACGACTTTCAGATTGAGTTCCACTTGCGATGTTTCCATTTTTCTTAGTTTTCTTTGCAAAGTTTACACATAAAATACTATAGGAACAATTTCGTGTAATCACAACTCTTAAAAACTACGTAAATCGTGTTGAAAATCGTTTTTGCGTTGTTACACTTTGTGATCGTTGTTCTTCCTTCATGGCAGACATTTGTAATAGGGTCTTCCACCTAATTTGCTGACTTACTGATTTGCCAACCTGCAATTTGCAGGTTGGCCAATCAGTCAGTATACTAATGGCCGATAGATGGCAGCACACTTTCAGCATGCATACATCGTGTTCATAAAAAAATGAAAAACGTGAACATGGCTGGAATATTCTCTACATTGAAAAAGTAGCTGCTACCTGCTGCTACCTCTTTCAACTCATGTGATCCGAAAATAGATCAAAATTGCTCATTTGTATCAGGATAACATGAGTTGAAAGAAGTAGTTGACTCCAAATATCGATTTAACCATTTTCACGACATTTCTCGGTCTTCAGGTCTATTAGGAGAACTATTAGGAGGTTGCTGAGGGTAAAATTACCAAATTCAAAGTTATCCCGCGTAAAGTTCAATTTATAATTTGGCATTATTAATTCGATATCAAAAGAAAATCTACTGCGTCAAACTGTAATGTACACCAAGTCAATTCTAAGCTTAATTTTTAAGAAAATTAAAATTTTCCTTGATGAGAAAGAGCGACTGCTACATTTTTGAACCCAAAAATTTAACAATTTTTCACGATATATCTCGATTTTGTATCAGGAGGCCAGAATGGTCGAGGATGTAGTTGTAGGAAAAATTACCAAGTTCAAATTTATAACGAGTAAAAATTCAATTTCTATTTTAAAAAGAAATTTACATTAAACCTGTAACTACAGAAACGGGTTAAATAAAGAACACCAACAGTTAAATTTAATAGTGTATTTTTCAATCAGTTAAGAATGGGGAATATGCTGACTTTTAGTACTTCGTTTGAGATCACCGCGATTTTCTGCGACGGCACACTTTCCCGTCTAGGTAAATTTCAACTTCAGAGGCAATATTTATAGGGAAACAACAGTGGCGCGTTATCCTATAAGCAAAACAAGCGAGTGCCTAGGGCCCACGGGTTTAGGGGGTCCCCAAATCCAAAACACAATTTAGAAAACAGTTTAAACTTTCTGATCTTTAGAA
>JARJDT010007454.1:0-40644 GCA_030264655.1 Leptusa sp. GC000079
TAAAAGTTGAATTTCGTCGATAGCTGCTAGAGCGGGGAAAAGGGGCTCCTCGCATATGTTCTTTCTAAGCGCGCTGAGCAGCTGCCTCCGCATATCGTTGAACCGTTGAAGTGTAGTAGGTTATCACATCCGCCTAACACGCGGAAGGCCCCCGGTTCGAACCCGGGCGGAAACACACTTTTTGCTAAACACCAATAAATAGTGCAATAAATACCATAAAACTCATGATATAGTAAATTTCTGCATGTGTCCGATCTATGAGTCAAAGTTATTTTAAACTGCTAATGTTTTATTTTAACAAAAGTTCACTTAATGAATATTACGAAAGCAGCCGTAACATTTAATTGCATAATTTGTAATCAATTTCAAACCCAAAAAAAAATATTCCTTAAACAGGGAGAGTAATTAATATTTTTGTTGTGATTCATAAGGTAGGTGAAGAAGTATTGTGCATCTCACGGGTCACGGGTGGAAACTTGTTTGCCCTCAATGCTGTCCCTTCGCTTCTTGCTTCTTGTTTACGACTATACCTTTTCAACTAATGTCAATTTCAAACTATGAATATGCCACATCGAAAAAATAGGAATACTAAATTTGAATTTGGTCAAGTTGGTAATTTTAATGTTTCCCCAACAAACGAAAAGTTGCCAAATGCCTACAATTTTGCATAACTTTCACACAGCTTGTTTCCGTGGTGTAGTTGGTTATCACATCCGCCTAACACGCGGGAGGCCCCCGGTTCGAACCCGGGCGGAAACACACTTTTTGCTTTTTTGCGTGCCGGCAACGTCAACTTTCCGCACGCGCTTTCTACAATATACTATTAAAGAGCATTGAAGCTCCGCCCCATAAAAAATAAATGAATAAATACATTCCTCGCATTTTTGAATAGTGAATTAATTTTAATTCTGTATATCGATATTTTTTATCAAAAAGCAATAAAAACATAAAATAATGGCAATGATTATATCAATGAATAACTGATGTTGTTATGAAGATCACACGCTAGATGTATTCATAGTTCCTGCAGGCTTCAGGCCAGTACAGTTACAATTGATGATAACAATGCAATAACAATCATGCAATGCGAATGCCGAACGTCAACGCAACAACTTGCTCATGGGGGACATGGTGGCATGAGGGTAAACTGTGGGTAATTCATTTTCATTCGAGTTGAAACCACCTATTTAGAGCTTGCATAATGCTGCACACCCTGTGCACAAAGGGGGTGAATATAGGATTTACCACGTTCTCTTCGAGTTTGAACTGTTATGGGTACTTATGCCAAGGAGCGTGGCTTATTAATTAGTGCCTAGTGCCACTGTCAATGTCACTCTATCGACTATATTTTATATTTTAAAGACCCTCCAAGAGATCAAATCTGATTTTCTTCTAGAGCTCGTTCGCCGTAGAATCGACAATCAAGGTCACGCAACTTGAACGGTTTGATGTGCGCGCATAGCACTCCTACGGCCAGCAGTTTGACCTTCATGATCGATTCTATTCCGAACGAGCACTAGCAAACTTGCACAGTTATTTCATTCACTATGAGGAAAAGTTTGACATTTTCTTAAGTGTATTTTGGGAAAGTCATTGAAAAACTATGATTTTGATATTTTTTTTAATTTATAAGTCCTACACTTTTAAATTTGATTGTTTGATTCCTGTTATTTTTAGTTTTTCCGCAAAATCCAATTATTAAGGTTTCACGGAGTCTTGATCTTCAAGAATTCTTGTCTTGATTTCGAAAAATTTCGAGACATTAGTAGCGTTCGTTTATGGAGTTTGCTTAGCTAATCTCAGTTAATTTTGAATTTTGGTCCCGATTTTAGTTGTTTTTTTATATTATCACGGCAAAATAGTTTAACAAAGGACCTTATCCTTCACCTATGTATTATTTTTCTGAAAAACAAAAAAAAATCAATCAAAATCGAGACCAAATCGAAAATTAACTGAGATTAGCTCAGCAAACTGCATAAAAGTCAAGAGATATCAAGAAAATAAATAAAAAATTCAATATAACCTAGTTAATGTAGAAATTGGGTTTTTGTAATGATTTTGGGAAAAAATTATTGTGATTGTTTCTGTTTATTATATGTCGTTATCATAGGTTGTTATGAATAATACGTCAAAACACGTCAAAAATAAACAAGTGTTGAAAGCAATTTGCATTTTTTACATTCTTTCTACCCGTAATTATACACAGAATTAACCGAAAAAAGTAAAAAAATTAAAGAAATGAGTAGCCGAACCGGTATATATAGTGAGTTCAGCTCGGGGACCACAGCCACACATTCAGGACCGATGTCATCGGAATCAGATAATCCCATCATAGACGACGATCCGTTTGGAATCGACATCCTCAGCGATAAAGACGTAATATCAGACCATGACAGAACGGACGACGATTACGATTACAACAAAGTCTTCGAGGAGTTTGAGTTCGGCGAAGGGGAAGATGGCGCTGCGCGCCCAGATGAAGAATTGGGGCTGGGCACGTACATTGATCCTATAACCGGCGAAATACAAGACGAAAAAACTATGCAATCAGAGGGCGAAAGCAGCGCGAAAGAAACGCGCCACGTGGATTCCGTCGTCTTCAACCTGGAGCATGACTTGGAGGAAACCATGGAAGAATCCACCACATCCGAGGCGGCCATTTCGCCCGACTTGTGCCGATTGCCATACTTCCAGCGCTTTATGGATGCGATGACGGACTACGGGACAGTCAAACGACTCAACAATTTCCTCCACAAGAAGATGGCGGACTACTTCAAGAAGCGCAAAATGGATCACGTCCTCATTGAGGTGGAGCATCCGGAAGAATCGCTGGCGAAATACGGCCGGAAATTAGACAGTTTCGCCTGCTTGAAGCACCTCGATGAAAAGCAACGCAGGGAAATCACCGAGGAGCTCACCGAAATGAAAGAGACGAAAAATCGGCAGTGCAAGGAAGCCGCCGAGAACTTCCAGCGGATGTTGGAACGCGAAGCCGAAATTGGGATCGGCTTAATAAGCGTCAAGACCGGCAAAGAAATCCCCGAAAAGTACGTCGAAAAGCTCATCAATAACCAGCGCAGCAAAGCGAAGGAACTCCAGCAATTGCGGTTGACGCACATCAAGATACGTAACGCTGTCGCTGAGAAGAACGCTGCCATTCGGGCCCTGGACAGAATCGGCGAGAAGTACACGCTGATCGAGTTCGAGCAGCTCAAAATCGAGAACCAGGGACATATTGATAAAATTGAGGAGCGCGACGATGAGCTGACGCGCTTGCGCAAGAAGTGCCAGGGAGCGATCCAATGTCTTGCGCACGTGCGCGAGAAGTGCTCGGCGTCGGAACAGAACATACGCGTCATGCGGGAGACTCTGATCGATAGAGATACGGAAAAGACGCTGGTGCGGGAGGAGATGAACCGGCTGAAACAGGAACGGGACCACTATCGGCTGGAGACGCAGCGTCTCAAAGAAGAAAACGGTTTGCTCACCAAGGACAAGCTGCTCATTGATATGGAGAACGCGATGAATGCGATTGTGGAGTTGGAGACGCTCAACAAAGAGAAACGTGAGAGCTTGGCTACCGAGAAGGTGAAACTGAAGAACTTGAAGAAGCATTACGATCGGGAGCTGCGCCGACGCGCCATGGCCGAGAAGAACAAGCGTGATCTAGGTCCGAAGAAGAGTTTCTTGTCGGCGAGGAGATTGCGGCAGAGTCGCAATAAGTATATGAGTGATAGGGCTTCCTTCCTATTTCCACAGCTGGAAAAAAAACGAAAATACACCTAATTAACTAACGACTTCATTTTTTTCAAGTCATTTTAGAAATGTCTCAAAATTAATACATATTCATTTTGATGTAAATAAATAAAACTTGCGACTTGAAATAAAATTTCATGTAAAGAAATGGCTTCGCCTGCGAATTTTATCTGTTGCTTGGTTGCTTCATTTCGATAAAGATTAACTTTATTTGCGTTTCGTGTGATTGAAATCGTAACGCTACATGTTGATGTTCGGTTAACGTTAACGTTATTGATTGATTATTAAATTATTGGTGTTGTGCGGTTGCTTTCATTCAACCCGTGGTTTTTCAGTATGTTATTACTCCATTATCACTGAAATAAATGTGTTATGTGAAATAAGTTTCAGAAATATATTTCGCTTTATACTTACTAAAAATATAAACACTGTCCGTTTTTAACAGTGCTTGGCTTGAACATTCTAACTAAAACAAAGCGATCGCCGATCGTTTTAAATTATTAGTTGCTCCGTTACATGCGATTAGTAGCAATGACCGCGTTCGTGAAATCATTATTGGCCATTGCTATGTAATTCTAATTATTATGATAAAGTGTAAAACACTCAGCTGGTAATAGATATGTTGAGTGTGCCGAGTGAAAAGACTAGGCTTTTACCTAGGCTTTTGCCAAGTGCGAACAATTCCAAGAAAGACAAAGCCAAAGACAATGACAAGAAAAGGAATAATACATGCTGGCGAAAATGTCTCCGCAAGAGTAAGTAAATTTTCTGTTCACTTCAGTTTGGATGTTAAAAAGTTTGGTTAAAGTAAATATTGGAGTTTTATTGATTTTGAACGGTTTAGTTTAGTGTTTATACACAAGCCCTAGTGACACATTCGTTCACTGATAACGATTAACGATAACAGTTGTAATCATTTTGTTGAAATTTCATTTTCTCAATTGACTTTGATATGCAGGAACTTTTTCTAATAAAGAGGTGGAAAGTTTATGTTTAAGTTTTCAAATGTTAAGATTATTTGATTGAGTGTTATTATTGTGTTTCTTTGATAATTAGTGTAACCTGAATTAATATTTCCTATTCTTATGCGTTTATAACTTGCATTTCTACTAACATGCATTATCCATTTATTCATTGCCAATACAGGGTGATCGAATAATATTGAAACCCAGTTGAATTTTGCGCCATTAACAGTTGACATTAGTGTAGCTAAAAGTTTTTTGCAAAAAATACGCCTATTATTATGGCGCAAAATTCAACTAGTCCTCAGTTTTATTCGATCGCACGGTATACTTAGTTAATCTAAAATGCTATTTATTTGCTTTGGAGAACTGAAAACTGAATGGAAAAGTAAGGAAACTTCCAATTTTAATAGTTCGGTTGTTAATTTAAACAATTGAACTTTTGACAAATCAAATCATTTTGATAACGAATTCATTTTATAAAAATTTTCGTGAAAATCTTAAAATCAGACATGTTACAGATTTAATTTTCATATTTTATAAATATTACAATTATTATTAATATGTTATAACTTATAACATGTTATACTAAATAATCCCAGTTTTTGCCTAATCACGAGTCACGACACGAGATTAATTATATCGAATGGAAATTTTTGAGATGCTATCATAAAATTGAATGTATAATGGTGATGTAATACGTTTTTGTTAACTTCCGTTAAAATATACATAACATAGAGGGAGTTAATTATTAGCACCTGCTTCTTATACATATCTAATCAATATTTAATGACTGAATTCTTTCATTTATCAAAGTTGTGTATGTCTTTCCTTATCCTTATCTAATTTAATTACATGAATTAAAAGTTCAAAGTGCCATATCTCACATTCTATTTACGATTACATTTTTGCAATCGCTCATACAGAGTGTTTCTAAAGAAATTACATTTGAATTTGGGTTTTTTATCAATAAGTCATAAATGATGCAAATTTTTTGAGTAATTCTGAAACATCTATTATATTTATATATTCGCAGTTATTAAAGAATTACAAATATGTTTTTGTCAATATTTATTTTTACATTTTTTTCTAAATATATAAATATATATACTAAATAATAAAATATGCTTACTAGGTACAATAAGGTATTTATTTAAGCGAAATTTCTCAATATTTCCATTCAAATGTTGAATTGAGAAAATTCCGACGAAATACAATGCAAATGCGTTGGTTTCATCGTTTCTAAAATATTCTATTATCCAAAAATCCGTGCGTATTAAAGACATTTAATTTCTATTTGCATACAGCATACCTACCAGAAGTTTGTTACGTTTTTATTCGCTAATTGCAGGATGTAATATTTGCCAGCAATAGAAGGCAATTGATTATTGCAATTTGAGAGATTAGTGAAACGAGAGAAAAATGTCGCTAATTAATTCAAAGTGCTTCAAGAATGTGAGGAGATCGGGCGATTTTCGTGATGTAAATACTATTGACTTAGAATGTGTTTGGGACATTTTACATTTTGTACAAAATCAATAGCGTACCAGAATGCCGCGAATTGTAGACTTGTTAGACACTAGCTTATTTGTTAACGTTTAGCAATATAACGCTATTCGTTTATTCGGTTTATTGTTTATTGTAGTTTAACTTGCTGTTGTTTATTGGCTTTGTATCAGTTATAACTACTAAATAGCAATTTTAATCTCCGTTCACGATTGAGATTTTTGAAAAGTAGTCCTTGGGAAATCCGGGAAATTGAGTGCTGATTTGCCATAATTATGTATTTCGAAATAATTAATTATTAATAAACTTATGCGAATAAATATTTACTTTTTCAATGTTTTAGTTTAATGACTTTAATCAATTAATAAATCTGGAAACTGGCAACACTGTCAACATTGTCAAATAAAAAAATCTCAATTGTGAACGTAGAGTAACAAAAAATAACAGCAGCTTACTGCTATAAGTTATTTAAAATCTATAGGTCGAATTCAAATTTTCGTGCCATAGCATTGGCCAATCAGGCAAGCGGGTTTCAGATGTCAACCAATCAAATATCTTGATAAGCGAGGGACATTTAATGTTTGGTTTCTTTCGTTTTTATTTCGTTGGCGTGATCGGAAAAAAGAACATCGGGAAAATTAAACGATAAAACCTCAGATAATGATAAAACGCATAAAACTCTATAACCATCATATTGAATTGCAAAATATTGCTATTATAGCGCGTTGCACGTGCGCGAATTGTTTAAAATCTTTAAAAAAGTCCCGTGTTTTGTTGTATCGTTGCAACCTACAACACTGATTTATGTCCTTCTAAAGGATGATTTACACTACGTAACAAATGTATAACAATCTCATAAAACCGGTTCATTACACACTAGTGCCTATAGGATGACAGTTCAACTGTCACAGTTGCTTATAGTTATGAATACTACTCGACCAGAAAAGACGTACATTACACCCTAGTATGGATAATAGCTAATTTGAGAAATAACCATTGAAATAACGTACTTACTAAAATCTAAAACGAACAAAATATTTGGTTGTTCGAAACATGAACAACATGTATGTACATACTAATACTATATTTCATAAATGTTGTATCGTCATTAATGTCATGTCATTCAAGTATTTTAAATGTTTGTTCTTTTTTACGATTGAAATTTTCCAGTAGTTTTCGGAGTAAAACAAAACTAGTTACAGACAAATGTGACATTGTTGGTCGTATAATTTACATAAGATGAACAACACAAAATATAAAGCGCATTTATCCGTTTAATAAGGAAACAAAAATTGTATGAAATACTTGAATTAACAGTCAAAATGCGGGCACGTTGCTCATAACATATTTAGAATCTTTAGCACTTTATTATCCTTGGCCCTATTTATGAAATATTGTTTTAATTGTTTGTTGCTTTGCTTTGCATTGCTTTCCTATTCCTTGTTTTGTTTTTTGTTTTTGTTATCGTTATTACTTCTTAATGTTCATGTTCTTCGTTTGAGGTTTAGTTTTGCTCCTTTACAGGTAGACATTGTCCAAAACATTGTCAAGGTTTTTGCCTCTTTAGGCTAATCGCCCAATTAATTAACAGAATTAATTACAAATGAAAAAAATTTAAGAAATCACAATTGAAGTAAAATTATTCGTATACCTACTGAGTGACGCGTTTGGCGGTTTTCCGCCCATTATTTTGATGGGCCGATGCAGGGCGTATTTTACAATATTTTGGGCCCTGGGCAGATTACTTATCGGGCCTTTTTTCGAATGCCCAAAAATAAGAAAATTAAATTTGGCCCGCCCGGACCTTTTTTTATTTCGGGCCCTGGGCAAATGCCCCGCGGGCCCATGCGTAAAACAGGCCCTGGGCCGATGGGTACGAAGCAACCTATCAACACACCAACCTTGCCCATTGTCGTTATCGTTGAACTTTATCGACGATGACCATAAGTTACTCATTCAAATTTCCAAGTGCTCACTCAAATCAAGTGCAAAGCAAATTATTATAGTACTATACCTATAAGGTGGATATTAAATGTTTTCAGTGTCATTTATTTTGCGCTTTCCTTTATCGGCTCATCAACATCACATATATTAATTGAAATTCAGACGGCACAAACACGCGTTATTGAGTTATTTCCATGTGTACTGTACCTGTATAAGGAATAGGAACATAAATATTCTACTACATTGAATAATTTGCTAAAGTTCAGCGTATTTTGCTATAATCGATTCCAATGCGAAACGAAACAAAATAACAATTGATTTAATTCGCGAATAAATTTATAACAAAATGCGATATTTGCACACTACAAACATTTATAAAATTTATTGCTTTGGCTATAATCAAAATTAATTAACATCATAAAATCAGTCTGTCTACCTTGCGAATCTTACGACTCTTGCGAGTGCGACGGAATGAAAATTGCGGAATCAAAATATTTTCGTATAATAAAACGCTTAACTAAGTTGATTGATAACGATATTGATAACATCAGCAATTGGTGACCTGTGTCGGTGCATTAACTCAAATTAAAACAATAAAGTTTTATGATTATGCGCTCATCATGCTCATGATTATTGCGTGATTTAAGACGATTACAAGATGATTATCGGATTATTTCTTTGTGTACGCTCTATGTCATGTCAATAACACTATAGTTCTATAACTGTGTAGGTACTGCGTGATACTTTGATTTCAAAAGCGTAAATTCATTTCATGAAGTGCGTACTCGCGGTACTCGCGTGGGCTACTACTAATGCGACAATAATTTAATCGCCTAAACCATCAACGATTCATGTTAAGCCTGACATTGCCGTTTTCGGTCTACAATCGTACAATCTTGAAATCTCGCCAAAGCGCCAAACACATATCATAAAACTACTGATAAGTGTTTTATCACATTCGCATTGAGTAATTCTACGTATGTACCTATGTTGTAGCGTTTTGTTAGTTATTCATGTTCATATTTTATTATTTAACCATTAGGTAATGATTCGCAGTTTTATTGAGTCGTTATTGTTCGTTGTTAAACGTGTGGCAAATTTCTAAAAAAATCAGTTACTTATGTTATGGAATTATGGGTTATGGCAAAGCTTAACTCGAGTTTTCGCACTACTCAAACATCATCTTAAGTGCTCATAGACTTCATACAACTTACACGAAACAATGTTATCATTCATTGTTATCGATTACTTGTTATCGATCGAATTGAGAGCACTTCATTATTCCTGCTTGTCGCGCTTACGATTCTTATCGTGCTGCTTTTTATCTGTTTATAAATTGTCATTTTGTCAATTACTTCAATTAGACAACATATACTTTAACTTTTTATGGATGAGTTCCATTTTCCCAGTTGAGTAAACAGTTGAGATGCAGTAAACTCCGTTGAAACTGCAACTGAAAAAATGAACTCAGAAAAAGCTTATTATAGCTTATGATTTTTATGTGTTTGTTGAGACATAATAAAAGAAAATAATGAGTACAATGCGATCCAATATGATGCAAAAATAAAACTGACATTAAACGAGGCTTCAAGTGCATTCGATCAATATTGTTGCCCTAGGGAGGTTAAATTAATCTCTTTTGTTTTGTTATTTAATGTTGTTAGATGGCGCTACTTCAAATTTACTATTTTCGTTAATAACGCGTAAATATTCATCTTAGTGCTTTAAACAAAATCAACTTTTCAAATACAACTTATTATTCTAAATTCAAACAGATTTCTTGAATTTATTTATGGAATTTTAACTTAATTAAGAGAGGCAAAAAAGTACTGACGGGAGTCAAGTCGTAGCCGCCCTTTTCAAACACCGGCGGGCGTCTATCCTCGACTTTACTACCTAGAGACACTATACATCTACCTACTATATCTAAAGCTAGTATACAAATAAAAGTTGTTGAGTATGGGGTAAAACCAAAGCAATAAATGAATATAGTAGGTCTACATCAGGTCACATGATGACAATGATCCAATAACAATATAATATTGCAGTGTTTTCCACTTATATGTATATGTTATAGATATCAAGGAATTTTCGTCGTAAAAGTGAAACTTTTCCGCTTCAAGCGACACCAACAACTCAATGTATTAAAATTAAAAGTGTCAATTGCTCTCATTAAACAACAACAACCTTGGTATTTTTATGAAATCTTGATAACGCAAAGTAATGACGCACATTCACATTTATTTCCATTATTTTTTTCACCCAAATTTTCGGTATTTGCATTCCAGTCAGCTGCCAATTTGTTGAGTATGCAGTTATGCCGAAATTGAATAATTTCCCGCAAAAATCTGCGGCATCCAGAAAATTTGTACCCGTCAATGTTGTTGAAACATATATTAATGGCTTGTTTCTTATAAGAATGTTTGCAAGCTATTTTCGTATCATAAATATCGACTGAATCATTAGAAACGCGAAAAAGAACAAATACATTTGACCGAAAATCATTAACCCCGACGCAATTAACTATTTCCATGAAAAAACCAAATGTTCTAATGAACTAAACTGATGTAACCCTAGAAATGCGATATGCCGATATAACAAGTCTTCACCCAAAAAACTTGTTTTTAATTACCTTTGCTAATTGCCTACTAACACTTGCTATACATTTTTATTAAATTTTAAAGACAAATTAAATATTTTTTATATTTTGTTTTTTAAAATTTGAATTAATTCTAATATTTAATGAAGTTGACTTTTCTTATACACTTTGTATATTTGCTAGTTAATTATTGTGCTACCCTTCAGTCTTCAGTCTATTGAACGATCGAATCGACGATTGTGCCGATGATTTCACTAATGTAGTAGTGATGGTGTGGCAGTTGCTAGCTGTAGCTGTTATTCCTAACGACTAAAAACATCAACTTGAGCAAAATCCAAATTCGAAATGGTCTAAATTTAGATCTCCATTTACCATCATCAATTTATCTAAGTTGATCAGTGGCGTATCCAAGAATTTATTAAAGGTGGGCAAAGATGCAAAAAACAATTTTTTTAAATTTGGAAAATTTTATTTTGTCAAATAAGACATTTTGTGTCCACGGATAGGGTTTCAAAGAGTGAAAAAATTGTAGTTTGATTATTCTGAACCCCCCAAACCCCCCAAATCAGTTGTTGTTGAATTTAAGTTGCATCAATGAAAAATATTTTTTTGCAAGAAATTGACAAAGAAAAAAATTGTCAACAAATTGATAGATGTGTATTAAAGGCATTTAAGAAACGCAAAATAGTTGTTAGATTTGCTGATAATTTGCATTTATCAAATTTTTACAATAAACGATTTTTTTATCAGAAAAGTGAAAACTACAATTTTTCGTCGATTTTGAACCGCGGTTGATTTGTTTTAAATATGATGTAGAAAAGGTAGGTTGCAGTCCCCAAAACCATACTGGGAACGCCACTGAAGCTGATATAAGCCATGAGGCAATAAGACAAGAACCGCTACCCGTAACGCCGTAACCGTCAACGACCACCACTAGACTAGGTCCACAAACACGAACTAATTTCAGAGTGTTTTCCCTTAATAGCCTTCTTCCTTAGTTTTAGGTTTTCGTTAAATCTCATTTCGAAACTTTCAGCGTCCCATTCGGTAGCCACGGCAGTCAATTATAGTCAGTCAGTAGTCATGTGAAGTGAAATGGTGAAATTCATACGGCATGTGTGGTGTGGTGCTGGTGAAGTGGTGAAGAAGAGCAGGCAGGGCAACAGTTCGACGGTAGCTTTCTAAGAGTTCAAAAGTGTTTTAAAAGTGTTCAAATTTTGTTCTTTCTCGTCGAAAACGAGGTAATTTTCAATTTAGTAATGTTTTTTCCTTCAAGGTATAGTCTAGTAGTCTGCATTAATTCCGATTCGAGCATAATAGTTGTTCCTAATTGTTTCAGCACCAAAAAGAATACATAATAAGCGGCTAAGTCATTTATTGAATTATTGAACTAATGCTACAAAAACGCATGGCAAACGCATTGTGTGACGTTCGAGTCGAACCAAATGAGCCGAACGGGCGAATCGGACGCGTCGTGAATGAGCCATCGGCACGCACTCGACTTGAATAATCCATTAAAACTTTACCAATACAATAGATAGCCAAAGCCACTGCAACATAATCAATGATTTGCTGCAATTGCCAATTGTGCACTAGTGCATTGTACAGCTAGCCGCAGTGAACCCGCCAAAGCCAAACAATCAACGCAAAAGAAGTCAAATTCAAATCTTATATCTTATGTAGTCAATACTTACCTCAGTGCAAGTCAGTGTACACTACACTAGACTACAACATAAACGTAACGTAACGTAACGTAACGTTACGTAACGTAACGGTCGCTTATTGCTGGCAAATATGCGCAACATTGTGCATTTTAATTCATTATAATCGATTGTGATTGTTAGCGATAAAAAACACACAAAAAACGAGATCGATTCGTCTAGTGCGCTTTCGAGTGTTTAGTGATTGTGATAGTGGCGGATTGCGGCGCGCACCGAACGTTGAAAGATTGATATAAGTAGTGGTCGAGGTGGAACGACGTTCATTTTCATTTCAAACCTTTGCTCGTTACTTTTAATTCGCTTTTCGTAAAGAATATCATATAGAAACAAATTGATTTCAATGCGCGATAACCACCAACCTGCACCATTGACTAACAACAACGTTACAACGTCAAGTACCTAATTTGCAAGTAATTTTCGTTTGCTTAACATTTTTGTACGTTTATTAAGTGTCATTATATTGTACTTATACATATTTGCAAGAGTATACCTTCAGATAAACGAAATTTGTTCAAATAGTCAACCTTACTAACTGAATAATACAAAAATCGTCACGGAGAAGATACTTTTAATACCTAAACAAATACGCATAACGTTTTTTTTCCGCCACATATCGCAGATTAGATATTGTTTAATTTAATTAACTAACTTACATGCATGCTACGACGACATTTTGTTGATTGCTGAACATCTCATCGAGTCAATCAAGCGACCGTGTGGATTGTGGAATTTTTACCGAAATCTAAATTTAAACGACGCGCAAGGTTTTGTTACCTTTAATTAAAAGTGCGCCTAAAATTGAACAATTAATTGCTGTGATAATAATTTTAACGTTTAAAGCATTTCACTGTTTTTTTAATACAATGTATTCGATATTTTAATAACTATAAAGATAAGTCGTTAACAATGAAAACCTTAAAACTCATTTGAACTTAAACGCGTAATCGTATATCCAAGTGCAAATTTTTACAACAAGTGCAACAAGTGATAACAGCTGATATTTAAACACATACATTATTTAAATTAAATATAATTTTTACTTCGTTTTACGCGCAAGGAAGAAATACCCAATATTGGCAAAATGTTGACAGGCTGGCGGAAAAGCGTATCAAAAAGTGAGTGTACTTCAATAACTCTTTGTTTAATAGCAATCATCGTATTTGCAATCATTTAATTACAATTTGGGACTAGAAATGCTTACCTCAAAGAAGGCGGGAAACACATACAAGAAAAAACAAATGTCTATAAATAAATTTGTTGTAACTAATTACTTACGGTTATTAGCTTCTGATTCATATTTCCCCGTGTTTAAAATCGATTAAAAGTTTGCACCAAAGCATAACATTAACGCAAATTTATGGGCGATATTATAGTTTATCGCTTTGATACGAATCTTTTCAACTGAATTAGTTTTGCTTTGTGACGTTATTGTTATAATATAATTAAATAATTGATAAACAACCACAAGGTGTATTTCCATATCTTGCACAATCGATTTGTGCCTTTAACGCGCGCGCGAAAACGTGTCGAAAGTTTAAGTTTGGTCATGAACTTGAATTAGGAATGTTAGTTGATATTTCATAATTATGGTTCATATTTTGATTTGTTGAATTTCACTCGAATTTATAGATTGTATCAGACTTTTGAATATAATTTCACTTAAATCCTTACATTTTAATTTCTAAATCTTATCAAAATCGGTTTATTGCAATTTCATTTCATTATCAATTACATTAGTTAATTACTTAATTCATATATTTTTGCTTGACGAATCAAAGCCTCAGTTTGAAAATAGATGCCTAATTGATAATGCATTTTAATATTTTAAGTCTCAGCGTCAGAAGCAGTTGAGGAAGAATTCGAAAATAAAATATTGTGAAATATTTGTTTGTTTTGGTTTCAAACCATTTCAAAATTGTCCTAATTGCAAATTGAAAAAAATTAAATGTAGAATGTTTACTCTAGGCAACTAAAATATCTTAAAATTAGCATACAAATATTTGAAGGATTTAAAGCGATTTAATGACGTTGGAGTGAAGCAAAATCAACTTGTTAGAGAACTTTTGAGTATAATTTCACTTAAACCCTAGCATTTTAATTTCTAAACCTTATCGAAATTGCATTATTACAATTTCATTATCAATTACATTAGTAATTTACTTATTTCATATTTTTCGCTTAACAAATCAAATTCTCAGTCTATTTTCATTGAAAATTGATGCCGAATTAATATTACATTTTACTACGTCAATTGAGGAAGAATTGAAAAATAAAACGAAGTGAACATTTTTTTTGTTTTGGTTTAAAACCATTTTAAAACAGCACAAATAGCAAAAATTTAGTCGATTTTGAGATGTTTAAAATTTTTCCCTAGACAACTATACTAATTTCTAAACCTTATCAATATCGTCATAAACAAAAGGGAAAGCATTGAATTTTTAATTTTCAAATTTGCTCAAATTGACAAAAGTCGATTTTGGCCATTTTGAGATTTTTGGAGAAAATGAAATTTCAAATATTTACTTTAGGCAACTAAACTACCTTAACAATAGTTATCTTTTAAATTCAAAAGATTTAAAACGCTGACCAATTTTGAAACTATGATTTAAACTTCCATGGGGATAATGTAATTTTTCAGTTACTTGGGAAAATTAAAGATTGAAAATGACAGAAATTAGTTTTGAAAAACCGACTTTATTTTTAATTTTAATAAATCTCTAACATTATAAGCAATACTTCAATTATTATTTATGATGTTATAGTTTTCATAATCCCCCAACGATATGTCGTGGGGATTATGGGCTTCCTGGCCGTCGTGAATGCGTACACAATGCGTATCACATTGAGCGTCGCAATCACAGAAATGGTGCGAATGGACGACGTGGAAGCGAAAAGCTTCAACACGAGCACATTCAAACGGCACTTGACGCGTGTCTCGGATGACGAACTGTATGATTGGGACTCGCAGACGCGAGGACTCATTCTGAGTTCATTTTATTGGGGATATGTCATCACGCACTTGCCCGGAGGCATTTTAGCTGAAAGATTCGGCGGCAAATACACTCTAGGTCTGGGTATATTATCGACAGCAATCTTCACATTGCTAACGCCATGGGTCGTCCAAGCAGGTGATTGGCAATGGTTGATTGTTCTCCGTGTACTTGAAGGATTAGGCGAGGTAAGATTAAACATTTAGCTATAATAAAAAATTTATCGCTTTAATTAAAAAATTTGCGCGTGCCATATCCGTTTTGCATAAGTGATAGCTTCAATTCAAAAATATCATTAGATGATATTATTGATATTATTGAGTCAACAATAACATATTATTAATTTTAACAAAATATTTTCCCATCTTATACTCATTTTAAAATTATTAATAAATTATTTTTTCTATAAAGTAGACTTTTTACACTCATTTTAACACTTGTGCAAGAAAAAAGTAAACAAACTTGTGTATTTTTGTGAAAAAAAGTAAACAAGTTAATGAAGTTGCATGTTTGATACTCATTCGTAAAGCCTTCTTTTTTGCGCTCGTGTTTTTGTCGCCTTTTCCTTCGGGGAAGCAACCGTAACACTCGCGCCAAAAAGTGCAACATTACGCACTCGGTTCAAAAATAGCTATTTCAATATAAAACTCATTTTTAAATTATTAATATAATGTTTTTCACGCACTGGGAAAAAAGTACTTTTCTATGTTTAGAAAGTTCCAATAGGTGGAGTTACTTTTCACCAGCACAGATCAAAAAAATATAAAAAAATTTAAAAATGTTAATTTTCAAATGTTTAGTAATAAATGTCTTTTGCAGAAATTTCTAGGAAAAATCGTGAACTAAAGTAAGAAAATAAGACAATTGTCCCGTCGCGTGCGTAAAACACCCCTATTTCGCAACTAGTGGTACAAATAGCTATTTCGCTCTAGTGCGTAAAGTACCCTTCTATATTGCGAATGTTTGCTAATTAAAGCGATATCGGTGTCATACAGGGCAAAATTTAATAAAAACAATCTCTTGTTCAGGGTACAACTTATCCAGCATTAAACACCTTGCTAGCGAAATGGGTCCCGATCGGTGAGCGAGCAAAGATAGGAACTTTAGTGTACGCAGGAGGCCAGATAGGAACAGTCGTTGGCAACGCCGCCAGCGGTTTCATCATCGAAGCCACCGGCACGTGGACTTCAGTCTTCTACGTCTTCGGCGGTATTGGCATATTATGGTTCATTTCCTGGTTGCTGCTGTGCTACTCCGACCCGGATTCCCATCCGTTCATCACCGACGAAGAGCGCGAGTACCTGCGCAAGGAACTCGGCGAAAAGTCCAAGGAGCCACTCGACATCCCGTGGAAAGCCATCCTCACGTCGATACCGCTTTGGGCGCTCGTCGCCGCTCAGATCGGCCACGATTGGGGCTTCTTCACGATGGTAACGGACCTGCCCCTGTTCATGAAAGACATCCTCGGCTTCAAGGTGAGCGAAAACGGGACGTGGTCGTCGGTGCCCTACATCCTCATGTGGATCGTGTCGATGTGCTCCGGATGGCTGTGCGATTGGATCGTCGCGAAGAAGTACATGGGGTTGACGTTCGCGCGCAAGTTCTTCACGACAATCGCCGCGATCGGTCCGGGCATCTTCATCGTCGCTGCAGGCTACGCAGGCACGGAAGAAGCACCCGTCATCGCGCTCTTCACCATCGCCATGGGTTTCATGGGCACGTTTTATTGCGGAATGAAAGTCAACGCGTTGGACTTGTCGCCGAATTATGCCGGCCCACTGATGGCGATCGTGAATGGAATTGGCGCCATTACGGGTATCATCACACCGTACCTCGTCGGCGAACTGACCCCGAATCACACGGAGGAAGAATGGCGTGTTGTGTTCTGGATTGCGTTTGGTGTGTTTATCATCACGACCATTCTGTATCTTTTGGGGGGCAGCGCTGAGGAGCAGTGGTGGAACAATCCGAACAAAAACAAGTCGCCGATTAACGACGATTTGGAAAAGTACGACCAGCAAAAAGAGAAGGAGGCGAAAGAGCAGATGCAAAAAGAAAAAGATGTGCCAAATGTTTAATTAAATTGACGAATTCAATTTAGTTTTAACTCAACTCAAGCTTGTGCCTTAACTTTGCGAATTATTCTATAAGTATCCAGCCAAACATTTTAACTTTAAACGAAACGCAAATCGCGAAACAAACACGAAAGTAGATGCGAGAAGCAGCATTTTTAACTCTAGTGAACAAAGACTTTATTAATGTTTAGGACTTAGTTAGGTATAAATTATTTACTAATTATTTATTTAATTAGAACGTAATTTGTTTTAATTTTGTGTCAACACATTTTTTTAAATAGAATTTAACAAGTATGATCTATTTCATATTTTAACATTGATTTGTTTCATTTACTTTATTAATAAAACTAAACTATGTTATGCCAGTGTTAGTAATTTATAATTTTATAACAACAAGTCAAGTTACAAGAAATACTTTTATTGTGTAACAAAATGTTTCAAACTTATGTATTAATATCTGTATACATTTCAATTTGCATAAATGAATAAAAACGATAATATTTATCGTCAATATATTTTGTTTGTTGCCACTGTTGCTGCGTACAGAAAAAAAAGATAACATTGATTGTTACATCCAAACACATCAACTTATTCCTTTCTAACACTTTAACTTCCCACAAATAATTATTTCCTATTTGTAGGAAGTAGGAAGAATTAATGGAAGTATGAAGACATTTAGAAATTAAACATTTCATTCGGAATCTTTCCATTGGTTTTCTGAATACGAATAGCATTTTAATAAGGGTAGGTTGTTTTCGAAAAATGACAAGACGACTTTTCTCTTGCCGAGGCTCGCAAAATTTTGGCAGTTTTACGGGTTTTAGACTTCAGGAAATTATCAGAATATTTTTGCGTATTTTATATGAAGAAACATTGAGAATTTACACATGATTTTTATCAAGAGATTTTATCATAACTTCTTTTAATCGTTCAGACAATATGATTCTATCATAGAAAATCGCTAACAAAATTATATTTTTTGATGATGATGATGAATAACATAGTGTACGTTTTCCTAGTTTCTCAATGCGCATAGCATTTTTATTCGACATAGTTTTCGTTTTTTTTGTCAATGTTCGCAAAAGTTTGGCGGCTTTTTATCCAATTATTATTTAACTGATTTATCTAATTTTTCTTACAACTAAATCATAAAATTAATTACATAGTGTAAATTCACACTCTATAATTTATCAATTGATTTTCGTTCAATCTTTAATCGTATTTAATCTTTAATGTAGGATTCAGTCATATGAAATCGCTAAAATACATGTTTTATAAGACTTCTCACATGATTAAATCATAAATAAATCACATTTAGTCACTTATAGAGTAAATTTTCCTTAAGGCAAGGCATTGTGGCAATGTAGTTGAACAACAAATGAGTTGGACGCATTGGAAAGATTTCCCTTTAAGAAATGAGGAAAGTGTGTATCCGACAGTGTTTATTGCCATTTACATATTTGTTTTTGCATCAATATTTTTTAGGCAAAACAAAAAACCAATTTAATTTAACACTTGGAAACAATTTGGAAAGATTGGAAATAGATTATTTCGTATACGAGGTGTAAGTGCAAGCAATGACGATATAAAATACTTCTGTTTTCTCCAAACTTTTACAAACAAATGCAAAATGGAATCAAGAAGAAAATTATTACAAAATCTTGTTTTTCCTCGGATTCATCAAAATTTAAAGTTGAAAAGGTAAACATTTAACATTTTCAATGCTATAACATCAATTCAAAATTGATAAGTTCCATCATTGTAAAAGAAAACTTATAAAAATTAATGAATAATGGTTCGCGAATATCAAATCGATATCCATTTTCAATCAAGGCTTTGAAAATTTTAAATTTGAAAACATTAGTCAATTTTCCACACAATTTTGTAAAACCAAATCATCTACTTTACTTAGATGTAAAATGGAAATGGAACCGATATTATTAGGCTGTTACAGAAATAGTAAGCAGATTTGAATTTACTATTTCAAGCTCGATTTCAAGAACACCCTATACTTAAAAAAAGAACCAGTGTTAGTTATGGCCAAAAATTATCAAATTTTATTGCTGCAAATTTAAAATTATACAAATTATAAATAAATTCTCGACCAAAGAAAAAAAAATAGAACAAAATAACGAAATGATATAAAACATGAATTTCCAACGTCATATTACTTAAAAACAGCGTAACACCGCCGCAAGAAATGAATCAAATTCAGAATATCACGCCGTTTGGTAGCAACAACTTCTGGCTCCAACAGAGGCACACCTTCAATGCTGCGGTTCTTAGACGCATAATTCGCCAAATGCTCACATTGTGCCAACACATGGATGCCACAGTCATAGCCATTGTTCTGCTGCAGGCAATTCGCCTCCACAATACCATCAATTGTGTTAATGTTCAAAAATTTAAGAATTTTATTGCCCAATTCAATTGCTTGCACTGCATTCGCACCTCTTGATGAATCATAATGATAGCATTTTTTCTCCGGGAATGAAAACACCAGCAAACTCCAATGCGTGCCACCTGATACTTCAGTCTGCTCATTATCATTGAGAGCAAAGAAGATGAAGTCCCTGGAATGTGAGTCTAATGGATTCAGGAATGTACCAATCTCATTCGGTTGGGTGATTTTGATGCATTGCGTCACTTGCGGTGGCACAAACAATAAGATGGGGTTGTTTTTGAATTTGCGCGATTCGAGAAATTCGAAATAGAACGAAATGATAGTGTCGTTAAGCCAACAAGGACCTGAGAGAAGCTCAACATCAGATAAACGTAGCAGCGATTCTTGAAAGTTGAGTATTATTGGATTGTTGGCCATTTCATGTATGGAATTCATTTAGGCGTAATTGAAATTGGGCATAAATCGATGAATAGATTGGCTTTTGCTGGAATTGAATATGCGTTCAACTAAATTTGTTTCTTTGAATTTGCGCATCTTATTTACCTGAAATAGTATCCAAATGGTCGAAAGTTTGCTTGCGTTTCATGTGCGTTACGAACGGAATTAATCGAAATGTTGAAAGCCGATTTTGAAATCTTTCAAATGTGCATTTTTTTTTTGAAAACTGTTTATTTTTGACAAAACCTACGCGATCATTTTCGTATTTTATGTGAGGTTACGTTCGATCCGTTCAACGGAGCGAGCGCAAGACCAGCCATTGCAAATTTGAAAATTTCGAAATTTAGGAAAGAAAAACTGAAAATTTTCTGAATATTAACTATTTTTTATTTAAAAATTACAGAGAACAATTTAAATTATGGCGCCACTTAAACCTTTCATAAATCTAGCATTCTACACTCAATGATTCTACATTAATTATTTACATTGATTATTTATTAAATAAAATACGAGACTATAAACAACTAATTAGTTCTTAAAGCATGATTTGTGCTCTTTTCTAATAGTTTTGGTGTTTTTCAAAAAAGTGTATCTCGTCCTTTTCGCCACAAAACATTTTAAACAATTTACATAAATTAACTGTTCAAGACAAGAAACATTTAAATGAAACAACAATAACAGAAAAAAGCAACGAGCATTAATTTCTACCCTGTTAATAATTTTTCAAGCTTCATAAAGGACTAAACTAAACATTTTCCGGATTTTTCTATTAAAAACTACGGAGCTAATTTAAATTATCGCGCCACAGCATTAGCCAATCCAACATTTTTGAAATTTCTGAACGCCAGCTAGCTGGGAAACTCAGAATTTTCTAGTTACCTGATTGGTTCAGATTTAAATCCGCATCCCTGATTGGTCACTACGGTAGCGCGAAAATTTAAATTGCTCCTTGTAATTTGCAAAAAACCTTAACACTTTCTTAAATCAAGTTTTCTTAATTAAGTAGTTATTAAACAAATACCCTCCAAACAATTAATTAATTCTTAAAACATGATTTGTGTACTTTTCTAAACAGTTTTTTTTGTTACAAGAAAGCTTATCTCATTTTTCTCGCCACGAAACAGATCTAACCTATTTCTGTCATCACGGACTTTGCGATCCGGAATCTAGCTTTGCATTCCGACTTTAAAACTAAACAAACTTCGAAATTACCAGACAAATTACGCAAATTAACAACGCAAGAAACATTTAAATGTAACAACAATGACGGAAATAGATAACGAGCATTTATTTCTACCCTGTGAAGAATTTCTCCAGGTCCATGAAGACGAGTTACTTGATTACACCAAATGTAGAGCACTAATCAAACAGTTAGAACATGCAAAAAAGGAACTCGCCCAAAAGGTACTTGCTTACCAAAATCATAAATTGCCTTTTAAGAATATTTACAAATTGTTTGTTTAATATAGCTGAGTTTGGAGAATGAAGAGTCTGAAGTGCGACAAACCACTGACTTGATTTGCACAACACTCACAAAGTTAGACGAAACTGTAGCAGTAACTGATAAGATTGTTAAAGTGATTGAGAATGATTTAGATGGCATTGACGAGTGCAGGAAGACAATGCAAGAGAAATTAGACATTATGCATTCAAATGAGACACAAATTCAGTACACAAAAGTTGTGCAACAAATTCATAAACTAAATGTTGAACTTGAGAAGGAATATGTTAACAATGATGACGAAAAATGTGCCACTGTCTTTGCTAACTTGTGTGAAATTAGTCGCATTCTCCATGATAGCAAAGCATTACATTTGAGAAATTATCTCAAGGATGTTTTAACTTATTGGCATGAAGTACTAAAGGAGAAATTTACCAAGTAAGTTTACATTTTTTTACTGATTTACAGGTTTTATACACAAAGAGCACTTTTTGTAAAAAGAAAGTTGGATAATAATTAATATGTTTAAAATATTTTTTAGCGCATTTAATGAATACCTAAAATTATTAAAATGGCCTTTTGTGAATGCAAACTTCGCGTTAGCAACGCCGTTACCGCATATGATCAACAAACTGCAAATAATTGCCGAATATTTGCTTCAAATTGAGATGCCTGAAGAACATCAAACGCATGTCAACGTGCCTGGTTTGCTAGCTGACTTTCCACCGCTTTCCCTACCTATTCATTATTTATTGCTGCCGCTACGCAAACGTTTCTCGTATCACTTCTATGGTGGCAGACAGACGAACCGCATTGATAAGCCTGAATGGTTTTTCACGCAAGTTTTGTCTTACATACGGGATCACATTGACTTTGTTACTAAATACATTCAGCCAGTTGTGGACAAATTGGGGTTGCATCATATTGACGCTAAAGTAAGTCACATTTACTGAGAGGCTAAAATAGTGAAAAAAGTACTTTTAAAACCATTTTTGTAATAGTTTTTTGACAAGTATTTAAAATAGAAAATGAAAAGCTTTTTCAATGAAAATAGATATTTCTAGAAACTATTTCAAATAAGTACATAAAAAGTATTTCAAATAGTGTATTGAAATGTTAATATTTTTTAGACATTCTGACAACAAAAAAATAAATAAACAAAAAACCGAGCAAAAAACATTTAAAATGTTTTCTATTTTAAATACATGTCAAAAAGAAAATAAACCATATTAATAGTTTATTATTCTATTTTTTACTATTTTGGATTTCCGCATTTTCTCAAAAAACTTAAAACTCTTTATAGTTGGAATTAATGAGAGGATTAGTGCAATTAGCCGTCGAAAAATTACATTCCGAATTGCCGAATATCCGTTATGATGACTTTACATTCTCGCATTCTATAGACGAAGCGCTTTGTTTCGACAAAGAGCTCCGTGAAACTTATCTGTATCCAGCAAACCAGCCGAGCATTTTATGTGTTTTGACACAGGGATCCGTTTTCAATCAATGGATTAAAATGGAACGAAAATGTAATTATCAGCAATAACATTAATTGCTCACTTTAAAGTGTACACTTTAATTAATTAATTAATATTATTCGCTTGTAGATGCCTTAGAGAAAATGGACGCAATGCTGGACAACCTGACAACAGCTTTCGAGCCGCTTGCCGCCGAAGAAGGCGAGTTCAAAATTACCGTCTGCGCCGACACGTTCGTCACTTTATTGCAGACAATAACCGAGCGCTATGAAGCACTGCCGCAACCTGGACATCGGCTTCAGTTCCTCGACTTGCAGATCGAACTCTTGGACAATTTTCGGATCAGGTTATTCCAGCTCGTGCATTCTTCTAACGAGAGGAAAGACTTGATGGAAAGCAAAGTGCCCTCGATCGCCAACACCACTTTTTACATAGAAAATGTCCTACTTGATTGGGGGACCATGCTCGTAAGTCTACATTATCCAGTATTTAAAATATATGTATTTGAAATACCTATTTTAAATAGAAAATTGGATTAAGCAAATAAAATATGAGAAATTTGGAGCATTTTGTATTTAGTACTCAAATTTAAATACTTTTCATATGATTTTGTATTTGAAATACTAAATAGAAATACAAATACCAAAAGTATTTTCAAAATACTGGAGGGAAAATACTTTTGCCAAGTCTTTCCAGACTCCCTATAGTGATAAAGAGAACAATTTTAATTTGGTTTAGGAAAGACTTGACAAAAGAATTTTCCGTCAAGTATTTTGAAAATGCTTTTGGTCGTTAGTAATTGTCATACAAAATCATATGAAATGCATTTAAATTTAAATTCTAAATTCGAAATGCTCCAAATTTCAAATTTAGTATTTTATCGTCCTAGTATTTTAACTGATATTGTTGTTTACTAGCATTATTTGAACTTGTTCTACTACAAAGCACAACTACACGCAGTCGAAAACTCCCCACAAGACCCAATCATGAACAAAAATCGTTTCGGGTCAGGTTTCGAGCTAGAAACAGAAACGGTGTTCGCGGACACATTGAGCCTGTACCGCCACATGCGGCGCGACCTACTGTGCACGTTATCCGAAGCAGTGGTAGAAGAAGCCAAGTCAAAGAGCTATAACTATACGCGGGAGCGCTGGTCATCTATGTTGTATCGCAAAGATTTGCGCGAGTTCAGCCTGACGCCGACAGCGTGTCCAATGTTCGAAGTCCTCGCGCGGCGCTTGCACCAGCTCCAGAAAGCGCTCGCCGTCAAGTTGTTCACCATAGTGTGGCGCTTCGTCGCACAGGAACTCGATGGCTATCTCTTTGAAGACTTGGTTGTCGATAATCGCTTTAATGATGGCGGCGCAATGCAGTTCAAGTACGATGTTACCCGTAATTTGTTCCCGCTTTTCTCGCAGTTCAGCGAAAAACCCGAGAATAATTTCCTCCAGTACGTCATTTTTGCAATTGAACAATAAATTTAAATGTTTGATGTTAAATTAATTAAATTGTTTTGTAGATTGAAGGAAACTTGCGACTTGTTGAACATTACCAAGGGTTCGGCGCTCTTGCTACGGGAGACTTTGCTTGCTTTGGAGGGCGCTACGGGTGTTGAGGACCGTCGTGGGATGGCGCTTAAAGAAATTGGCGTCACACACTTCACACCCCAAATGGCTGTGCAGATTTTAAATCGACGTACTGATATCACTATCAATCGTATGGCTTCTATTGACTAATTTTTCGTGTATTTTCATTTTGTATCATTTGTTATTGTATGGATTTGTTAACTACTTGAAAATGAATAAATTAACTTATTTTTAATAATTTTCCTATGTTGAACATCAAAAGACGAGCACCCTGTAATTACTAATAAATTATCGAAAAAAATGGTTGGTTTGTTTGTTTCATCAACTATTATAATCACGTTCGACCATTTTATATCATTGCGAATCGTTAACATTATCATTTTGCATTCATTTTCAAACGAATAATTTTTACATACATAATTACATATTGTTGGTTTTCTTCTGCAATTCAATTGTTTGTTTTCAAATGTTAAATGTAAAATGTACATTGGTGATTGACGATATGACAATCTTATCAACTCATCATGTGAATACGATTTATTTTAATTTATTCCTTTTGTTTGCATGAGTTTCAATGTTAATGTTAAGTTAATCATTAATGTGAACTTATCTTAGCACCTACTACTTGGTATGTATGAGAATCATGGAGCTATCAAGCTATGAAACTCTCGTTTTACTATGGTGCAAATTAATTTGCCTCATTCGTTAGATTCATTAAAGTTTAATAAATGCTAAGAAGTTAAAAGGAAACGATTTTGAATTAAATCTAGTTTCACAACTTATTATAGCTCCATGGTATGAATAATAAATTTAATGGCTACCTAACAACGTACTTGATACTTGAGTTTTTCATATTAATCAATTATTGTTTTTCACCTTTCAGCTTTTCACAAATTAGACTGCTTAATTATCAATTCAAATTGACAGACAATAATATACACATTAAAACTATTAAAATACGCAATTAAACTAACAGAAATCACGGAAAATTGGAAAATCGAGTTCATAATTTAATTTGTTGTTTTTGTTCTTTGCTAATCAGAAAATGACTTCATATATTATGTAGTTATTACATTGTGACAGGCAAGAATCAGCCATTTTAAAATTACCTAATTTGCATATGCAAGAATTTTTCGTTTTTTATGTTTTTCTTTGGAAAACCTTGTTTCCCACAATGGCTGACTTCCAAACCTTGCTATCTTGTTAATTTTACAGTATAATTGCTCCAATTTGACTTTACAAATAGAATTTTTAATTTTTCAGTTTATTTCAAGCGCTATATCAGATTTGTAGAATTAAAAAAAAAACGCTTTTTAGAGAAATTAAAAATTATTGTAAGATCAATATAGGGACATACTGTACGGTCATTAAACATAAAAATACATACATAAAGTTAAAAGCGTTAAAACTGAAATGGAATCACAATCAGAGGGATTTATATTAGGTGTACGCATTTATTATTCACTATGTGTCGGATTGTCCGCTTATTGTTTCGATTTGTTTAATTAGTTTCAGTTTGCTCCATTTTATCGTTTCGTTTATGAGATTAAATCAGATCAGAACGCAGTTGTGTTTGTCGTATGTTCATTGTTCTTGTTCATGTTATAACGAACAATGTTAACTAAAGTAACAAACTTACGAACTTTAACGTTTCAACTATATGTAGAATTTGAAATGCATTCATCTATTCAAAAATTCGAAGCTGACTCTGAACGAGTAATAATAATTGAAATTGTACTATTTATGAATAGATTACAATAGAATAATTTATAGAGATGTGGGGTTCATACTAGGCAAATCACCATATTTTATCGTCACTATCTTACTATACGCAATCTTTTTCGCAAACTTTCATTCTTGACTTGTCAAGTTTAATTCAGCAAATCGCAAACATTATGTAAAACTTTTAATTCCAGTTTTAAGCAGATTCAGTTCTTTTAAAATTGAATCTCTAGTAGTGCCATTTATGAATAACCCAATAAAAAAAGTGCTGTAAAAATTGATTCTAAACCGATTTCACTGATCAATTTTAATGTTAATCAGTATTTGAATTTCAAAATTTAAAAAATGGTGTGTTGGACATGTGTCTTCATCTTTTCTGACTTTACCAATTTTAAATAATAGCCAATATCAAAGTTTAGCAACAATAAAATAAGGAAACTTGTAGTAATTTAAATAAACGACGCTACAATGCAAATCCACATCTCTAATAATTTGTATGTGTAATACGATTAGTGTACGTTTAATTAATGTTTTTTTTTTCATTTTAATGTTAGATAAGAGGTAAAGTTAAGGTTTCAAACTGTACGGACTAGGACTACTCGAAGAAGTTGACAATGAGAAGTGGACGTGAACGTGTAAACGTGACGAATTGAAGAATAATACGGGATATACTCGTCAATATCATACTCATACACAATGGTTAATTAATTAATTAAGTAATAACAACGAACAACTAAGTTTTACTTGCTTTAAATTTAAATATTAAATAGGTAAGGTAGGTAGGTAGGATGGTTGTGAATCTTCATTTCATTTGCGTTCGCAAATTCGCAATTATTCCATAATTATTGATTTAATTTAAGTTGTAATGTAATTTAATTAATGGTCGTCATCATTGGCATTGCTTGCCATTGAACGCCTACCGCTGATGCGCTGAAACTTCAGATTTCGTCTTAAAGAAATCATACCTGAGAGTGGAGAGTGCACCTAATGCGTCTCGTTACTCGTAACAGTCGTAACTCTTCAACTGGACTTGGACTACTTGCAATTATCTTAATTTAATAATATTTAGCTACGCTTATACGTTTTTGTTTTGATTACTCATAATTTCAATATTCAATTTTGTTTATACTTTTTGCAATTTCAATTGAACAGTTGGTAGTAGAAATCGAACAAAACAAAAACTGTTTGCAAAACTACAAGTTGCATTGCAAGTCTTAAATGTAACTAGCTATTTACTAATATAGATAATAGATATAAATAATAATAATAATAAGATTACGATCAGTGGACGTGTTTAATCTGTTTTCAATTTGTTGTTGTCTACTACCGATACCGTTTGTTTTGTATTTTTGTTTGCCTTACAAACTATTATTTGCTTTTCTGTTCCTCTTTTGTTTTCTTTTGTTTTGTTCTTACTGTACTCTAACGTCATTACCTCTTAATTTAAAATCATCTTGCTTTGCGTTACTTTGCGTTAACAATGTTAAAATGCCTACATAAATGCTTCAAATGCTTTAAAGTTTCATTCGCTTATTGGACGTTGGTGGTGAACGCGCTGATGCCGTTGTTCGTCATCTCGTCCATGATGTCGGTGACGTACGCCGCCACGTCGACTTCTTCAGTGACCGCGCGCAGAATAAACGGCATCTTAAGGAGTCTGTTGTACTTAGGTCTTTCTTTTTCTTCCTTACTCAAACTAAAAACCAAGCAAAACAATAAATAGTCACCTCACAGCTTTACGAAACTTGTCGAAACTTACCAAGTATTTACAAAATTGACGAATTCTGACGTGAACATGTTGCCGTTGGTGGTCAACCTCGGCGCATCGCCGTTAACCACCTGGTGCAACTGATCAAACACGGAATTCCACCGCGGATACGGAAAATGACCAGTGGCAACCTCCATCAAAGTGATCCCCAGCGACCAGACGTCGCTGCGCACATCATACCCGCGATTCTTCGGATCTATCCGCTCGGGAGCCATGTACGGCCGACAGCCAGCATCCCGCGTCTTCGCGATCGAGTCAACCAGCTGCCCCGAAATGCCAAAATCGCACAACTTAATGTTGCCCTCCTTGTCGAGCAAGATATTGCTCGGTTTGACATCGCGGTGGATGATCTGCAGCTCCTCTTTGAGGTAGTAGAGTGCCTTGACCGTGGCGACGGTGATCTTGCCCAAGATCGCTTCCGGTATGTGTTTGTCGAGTTTCTCGTTGATGAACTTGTAGAACTTGTCGAGCGAGGTGTCCATCACTTCCATGCAGATCCAGCAATCGCCCTCCTTGAAGAGCGCGCCGTAGAACTGCACGATGAACGGACACGCGTTGCTCTTCATGACTACTTCGAGATCCATCAGCAAGAGTTTCTGCTCCTTTTCGTCGACGGTTGAGCGGATGCGTTTCACGGCAAGCACGTGCGATGACCGGCGATGGATCATCTTGTTGACGGTGCCGAAGCCGCCGCGTCCGATCTCGCCCAAGTCTTGGAGGTCCTCCGAACAGAATTCGTACTCATCGTGGCCGAATTTCAATTTGCCGGTCGCTTGCATCGACGTGCCGATGGTAAAACGTGTTGTTTCTCTGCTTGCAAAATATTTCACATCAAATTCGAGCAAAACAACGATTTGTCAACCAATTAATTCACTTAAACCAAGAAGAATTGGAAACAGGAAGAATTGTACTATAAAATTTAGGTTTTTAACTTTCCAATTCTTCTTCATTTAAGTGAGGAAATACTCGTTTTGGTAATTTTTGCTGATTTTTGTCATGCATTAATTAACTTTAATAAAATAGTATGATGCTTGAATTTTAAGAAAAACATGCATGAAGTGGAAATTTGATGCAATAAATTAACAAATTAACTGTTTACCAACATGAATCATTTAATTTGAACAAAAAAAAAACACTTGCAAACAAATATTAGATATTAAATATTTACTTACACCGGTATTTCATTCTGTTGTGTATCTACAATAGGTTTCTTCACTCTAGGCAGGAACATTGGACGCTTTACATCATTGTTTTGTGTATCATTAGGTAATGCTTGGAGGTCCATATTGAAAACAGGCCTTTTTGCAGCTGAAAACATAATGAAGCAAAAAACACGCAAATAATTTCCGCACACTTTGCATCACTACTGCATCTATTACTACCTGGCTGCTGTTCTGACATGATTCTGGTAATCTGCTCTGGATTTTCCCAAAACTTAGCTAAGAACCGCCTGCTATCTCAACTATCTACTCACAAAACTAACAAATTAATCTGGCAAACATGAAATCTTGGTGTTTTCACTGTGTTTCTAAGAATGATAACATGAAACTCGGCTTGTTTCCAGCTCAGTTGCTCAGTAAAAATGTAATGGATGAAAGCGCTTTCGCCTTAATTCTGTGTTTTCGACAGGTACAGGAGGTATTTGTGTTTGAACGAGTTTCTAGTCCTGATAGCGAAATGTGAATGCATGCGAGGGAGTCGCGTTTGCGTTTGGTACTTGTTTTGTTTACGTTTACAATGTTGTTGAAGATAGCGCGAGAGCGTCCATTGCTCTATTGCTTCTCAGGCGCGATCTCGGCGGTCATTAGACGAGTGGAGTGAATTGGAGTCGGACCCAGATGAGTGGTTGCGTTTGGATAGCTTATGGGCAGTACATGGTTCCACGCAATGGTCGTACGTCCGCGTCCGCGACGATCTGCTGCTTGCTGCTCGAAGTCGGAACAACTCACTTCTTCACCTTCACTTCGCTCGATGCGAAAACACGATCTCGTTTTTTATGCTATGTATACACACAGCGACGGCAGTCTGGCAGTCAACGTACTTTGCGAGCTTGGCGCTGGTGCTAGTGCTGCTTTGGGTTTCGGGGTAGGGAAACGGGATACATGCATCACATATCCTACGGGAACAGCAGCATGAACGCGTTGCGCGTGCGCGCTGTACATGCTGCTGCCTTCTGCTGATTGTCATTCTGTTTTTTATGGTCACGTGGGTCACGTGAATTTTAAAGAGCGCGCAAGTACACCGCGTTCATAAATGTAAAAAAAGAGTCCGAGCCGAGGTTAACTCTAGTCCCGAACTGAAAACATGGCTGTTCGTTTATTGAGTTTGCTTTTCTGTGAAAAAATAAAATATTAACCAAAATCGACATCAAATCCAAAATTTATGATAAGCAGATGATAATCTAAGCAAGCTGAATAAACGAACGCCACTAACAACTCGAAGTTAACTTGAGTTGAATTTACGAACTCACCATTAGCTCACCAGCTTAACGGGTTTTAAACATTTGAAAAAAGCGCCTCCTCTGGCGATTTTTGAACCATTTTAAGGATGGTAAATTCAAAATAATTTCAGTGAATGTGTCGGGGAGACTATTAATTACTTATTTTCCAGTCTTACTGATTGGAATTAGTTATAATGAAATTGTTAACCATAATTTTGATTCAATTAACTTCTATCTAACATTTAAACCCTTCATAAGAAAGGTTCCAAAAGTTGCCACCAGGTTCGCATCCTTAACTGTAAATCCCAATACGGGATTTTAAAAAATATTATATTATTAATGAAATAAAAAATATAGTAATTGAAAATATTAATTTATTTGAGTAATTATATTACAGGAATGATGAACAATATTGTTAAAATAAAGTATTTAAACTTTCGGAACACATCCGCCCCTGGCCATGAAAACATTCTTCAGCAATTCGTGTAGTTCTTGATCTTTTCGAACTGCAATCAGAATATGCTGTGGCGTAATGCGGACCCTCTTCATTTGCCAAGCCACGTCGCCTGACAATTCGATGAGTTCCGAGACCATATACTCAATTACCCCTGCAAGCATGATGGCCGCGTCTAATCTAATCCGTTTAACAGTCGTAGACCAGCAGCGGCGCAGCTTCTTCTTAAAGTGCGTAACGGGGAATGTTAAATCAGCTCGGCTGGTCCGGCTTCTCCGTTCGATCTTCGGCTTCGGCAGCTCCGCCGGCACCACCGTCTCCACCGGCACCACGTTCTCCTCAAACACCGGGCCCGTGGTGCCTTGCCTTGATGGGGAACCTTGTCCGTCAACTTCCATTTTAGTTGTTTGCAATAAAAGTCGAATTTTCGTGCAAATCAGAGCAGCGATTGTGAAAAATAGTGTTCAGGTGCTTTCAAGTCGAAGTGACGCTCACGTTGGTTTGAAATCAGTAATGGCCAGGTCCAAACCGGAAGCTTTTGTTTTTAAAAGTTAGGATTACCTTACATTACCGTTAACGCCACTAGTGCCTTATGAAAAGTCTCTAGATTCAAAATTTCGGCGGGAAAATAAGTTCGAAGCATATTTTCAAATTTTTTTTTTTATTATATTTCATTTCCTTCTTTAATTTACATTATATTGTATAAACACTCCAAAAAATAATGAATACACGTTCGCAGGTCGTAAAGTATAAATGTAAACTTTGATAAATAATTCAATTAATTGTTAGTTTCAAATTGCAATGCATGTTGATAAAAATAAATGCGTTTAAATTAAATAATAACCATGATAGAAATATGTATAAATCGATAAATAGTGACTGAAATAAAGCCGTAGGCGCATTCGTACTTGACACTTCTGATGGAGAAGTGCAATTGTTAAACAAATCGAATAAAAATTAAATAGCAAAATATTTCAATTATCTACGCTATGTAGTTATTTGTTAGTGTTGTAGATAGAAACAGTACTTTCGTAAATATGTATAGTTACTTTGACACTCGTAGCTCTTCTCTTCATTTGATGAATAATTTTTTAATTTTTAATTATTTTTTTTTGGTTTTAAAACGGCGTAATGTTCCACAGCTTAGTGTTGCAGTCCTGTCCGACTGACACGAGCGTATTGTTGTCCACCCAGGATAAACGTGTTACTTGACTTTGAGCATGTGCATCTGCAAATAATTTTGTTTAGTTGATAATTTTCAATAATTCTTTAAATACCGTATGTCACCGGATTTTTCTGGAAAAACGTTTGGGAAAAATCATTTTCTACAAAATTTCGAAAATAATTTCATTTAAAAATTGATAGAAATGCATACAGGACACATTAAAAACACAGAACAATTTTTAATTTGAAATTTTTGTGCGAAATTTTTTTCAGTAATGTTCAAAATCCGAATTTTGATGAAAAAATCAAATTATCATCAAATTGAGTCACTTCCTACAATTCTAACAACTGTTCTGCATTCCTTAATGCATTTCTATAAATTTTCAATTTCAATGCAAATTATGGTTAAATTCTTGTAAAAATATCCGAATTTTACAGAAACGTTTTACCGAAAATTCAAACTAGAAAATGTTTTCCTCCAGTCCGAAGAATCCGGGGACATACTGTACTTTAATAAAAAAAAATCCCCTACTTTTAATAATAATATGCTTGGCTGGTTTCTCAACACTCCAGATAATAATACATGTGTCCAAACTGCCGCTAGCGACAAGCGTGGAGTCCGGCGACCAAGCAACACAATTAACCTTGGCGTTGTGGAAGCCCCATTCGTGTTTGTTCGCCAATTCGTACTCGGGCACCGTGTACAAAACGACCTTTCGATGCGCGTCGCAAGCAACCAAATACTTCTCGTCCGGCGAGTACGCGAGATCCGTGATAGCACCCAACTGCTCCAGCACTTTGAGATCCGTCAGCTGACCATTGGCAAGCTCATAGACGTGGACTTTACTGTCGATATTCCCGCCGACGGCAACATGCGAGATGCCTTCGGCGACAGCTGCAGACGACGGCTCGTAAGCGACTTGCATCGACGAAACCTTCCGCGTGCCTTGCACCACGAGCACCTCCTTCACCGTCGCGACGACATTCGTCCCGCTTTCGCGCATAATATCCATGCCGCGTGGCTGCGACCCCAATTTCAAGTCATCCCCTGTGTAAGTGTTGCCCTCCAGGCTGATCTGCTTGAGCGAATCATCAATTCCGCACGTGTACAGCGTACCCTGGTGTGGCTTCATGCCCTGCACTTGGTTCCCGTGGCCTGGGCCTTTGACGCGCTCATTCTCGCCGCTCCCCGCATTCCAGGAAGTCACCACGCCGTCGTGGGACGCCGTAAAGATCGACGAACGGTCCTCGGACAGCGTCAGCGCCGTGATCGGCTTGTTGTGCCCTTTAATGACGCGAATGGGTTTCGACGGGTTGTTAACGTCCAGATAGTTAATGAACCCGCTGAGGGAGACCGATAAAAGGTACTGGTCCTGCCACAGCGTGGATATCTGCTGGTCGTCGACAGTATCACCCATTTTGAACTCGGCGACGACTTGCCGAGTCTCCACGTCCCACAGCTTCGCCGTCTTGTCGCCGCTTGAAGTCAGGAGTTGTTTGCCGTCTGGGGACCAAGCGACGCCATAGACGCCGCCCGCGTGCGCTGGGGCGCCCACTTCGCCGATGAGGTCGGAAGTGGTCCCGTCGAAGAGGTAGACTTTGCCGTCGAAACCAGCCGACGCAAAGTGGCTGCCGCTCGGCGAGTATTTGACGGCCTGCACGAACCGGCTGTGCTCCTGCTTCGTCATCTTGAACTTGAACGGCGGGCCTTCGAAGACGGCGATCGTGTTGTCTTCGGAGCCGGTGATGATCCGGAACGGGCGGCTGGGCTTGAAATCGCACGAGTTGATCGGTTTCGACTGGCCGGAGATTTCGCCTACGGACGTGCCTGTCTCCGACATGAAGACGTGCCCGAAGCGCTCGCGGCCTTCGCCGACGACAACCATGCGCTGATTGTCGGGGGACCAGGCGATGTCCTTGATCGTCCCGCCGATCGGATGGAATTCGTTCTTCAGGATGTGCTCTTTGTTGACGGTGTCCCAGATGCGCACTTTACCGGACTGATCACCTGAAGCTATGTAGAAGCCACTCGGCGAGTATTTCGCAACATTCACGGCGCATGAATGTTCCGTATAGATATCCGAAATTGCCGGATTCTAGAAAATTACAACAAACATAAAATTTCACAAATTTCCAAATGGACTAAAATTTCGAAACGCGTACTTTTCAAAAACGGTTTCTGGAGTAACCATGTAAGCAAGAGAAATAGTTTGTGAACAAAATCTTTGTAATTTTTGAATTAATAACTTATTTTGTGTAATTTTTAACTAATTACTTTGCTAATTAATTTAAAGCTTTAATGGAAACGCCAGAAAATTCTTAAAAAGAGCACTTACTTCAATATTCCGTATTATCACCGAATTTCCATTAGTATAAAGAAAATTTTTGCCTTTGGGATCGCCGCCTAGCACAATCGGTTGGCCCCGTTGTGTTCTCGGCAACGTTGAATAAATAGATTCTAAATAAAACAATAGAAAATAAACCGTTCTGTTCTTTTATTTCCAAATTTTTTTCTTAACAGGTGAACTTACTGCAGTTATAACTCATTGTTAGCGCCGAATTGTTCGAAATTTGATGAAATCACACGATGCCGCTACACCCAGTTTGATGCCTTAATGGTTGAATGCGTCTCGACTTATTGCTTCCACTTATCACCTGCAACGTTATCGGCAGCGTTTAATTTGTAGACATTAAACAAAACTCGTGCGTTTTCGCGTTAATAAAAAAAGATAGCGGATCGCGTCGGCCATTGCCTTTGCCATATCTTATTACCGAATATGGTAATGTTGGTAAACGGCGGCGAGGTGCCGACGGCGACACGACACAGTCAATAAAAATACGCCGAAATAAACAAAAAATTATCGAAATGATGACGAACACTTACCGGCTTCCTAATTGTTCGCACAATCGTTTCGCGACTTGCCGGGCGCTATTTATAGCCAACGCAATTAGCTCATTAGCCTTATGAAGAAGCACAACACTAGTTATCTACAACCTAAAGGACACAAACCCAACAAACCGCTAGGCCGCTAGCACTACGCTACGTAATTTAGTTTTAGAATGAATGGGAATGGTGCATGTTGCATGTAGTTGTAGTAGGCGTGCCAGACTCCGAGTCATCCACTAATACTAAGTAAGGTACATTCGCACTTGAGATTTGGTAAACTAGGCCTTGGAAAATTCAGTGTTAGATAACAGCAAAGATATCAGTCGATTTCGAGTTCAGTGTAATAGCTGGTCCGTAATTGGTTGCTGATTGCGGTATCACAGAGTCACAGAGTCACAGCTACTTAGGTTCTTCTTTGGTTGCTTATTTGTTTAGTTGGTTGGTGTGAGTGTGTGACGTCACTGCCTTGGCATCAACAGCTAGCATTATATTTCGAACCCACATACACATTAGGCCTGTTCTTTTTGGCTTTGGTCAACTTTGGTTGGTATGTGGTTAGTTGTTCTATCTTTGTTGCAATCACACATTATGACCAAGATAGAACATGTAACCACATACCAATCAAAGGTAACCAAAACCAAAAAGAAAAGGCCTATTAACTATAAAACCATTAACTTTTTATTAAAATAGATTGTACCTCAAGGGATGCGAGATCAACGTCACTGGAAAACAAAATGTGCACCAGTTCTGCTACTGGAAAACGTTGAATTTCGTTGAATATGTATAACTGACCGATAGTTAAGAGTATTTTTTTATTCCAGCAATATCTGAAAGGGGTTTTATGAGTTAAAATCTACTTGGAGTTAACTCAATTCAAATTTATGAACGTACTCAATTAAAAAACACCCTGTATTTCTAAGGCTTACCAAATCTCATTGACGAATGGAGATTACATTAAACGTACGCAAACTCAAAACTGACATTCATGAATCATTTCCAAAAAATAGACAACAAATTAAATAAGTGACATATCAAGAAAGATTCAAATATTTAGATTTAATTTAATAAATAATATAATGATTAGACTTACTTTTGAAGGTATTATTTGAATGAACACTATTAGAACCGTTACATCTAGTTTTTATTATTTTTACAAGCTTTTTGTATTAAAATTTTAAAAGAAATTTAAAACCGCGAATTAAAGTGCGTTGAAGCGCGTGCGTAAAAATGATCAAAAAACGCGCGCATGCGCAACAGCAAGACACATTTTCTAGTTAACCTAAGAAAATGTCGCTACTCAAACAAATTTTATCAAAAAGTAGAATTTTAAGAACATCCATCAGGTAAAATATTAATTAATAGATTAATTTACGCCTGAAATTAATTTATTTGCGTGTTTCCAGCATTTTAAAGCAACAAAATGGAATGTCCCAATATCCGAAATATTTTATCCAACCAATCTTTGAGAAGTCCAAACTCGAGGAACTCTACAAAAGTGGCGAGGCAAGTAAACTCGCCCACATACCAACAAGAGCCGCCCTCGTCGATCAGACATCGTCCCTGTTTTATGATTCTTACATAGCACTCTTTACGAATTACCTCATGCGTAAGGGCGATAAACAATTGGCAAGAAAACTGGTCGAGAAGACATTTGAGCGGATAAAACGGATGCAGTTGGAGCGGTATCACAAAGCCGAGGAGGTTGACAAAGCGAAAATCATTTTAGATCCACGCGAAATATTTCATATGGCCGTGGAAAATTGCAAGCCAATCATGCAACTGACGCCAATTAAGCGCGGTGGTGTTAGGTATCAGGTGCCTGTGCCTATCACTGATAAACGAGCGCAGTTTATTTCGATGAGATGGCTCATTGATGCGGGCGCTGATAAGGAAGCGCCTGTTACATTCTGGGACAGAATGGCTGGGGAACTTATTGATGCTTCCAACAATACTGGGCGGGTTATCAAGAAGAAGCAAGATTTACATAAACAGTGTGAAGCTAACAGAGCCTATGCTCATTATAGGTGGAGTTAGTCATTTAGTTTAGTTATTGAATAAAGTAATAATAGAAAAAACGAAACTATTTCATATATGAAAAATGCGTGTTTTATTTTGATTTGCAGTTATCAGCAAAATAAATCCTGAACACAATTCATAACAATTCAATAATAATATCCCTTTAGCATCAATTTTCAAACTGATAAAATAAGTAGAAGCACAGCTCAGGCATATTTTACAAGAACATTAGATGATTTCGTGTCGCTTTGGTTACTTTCCGCTCACTTATAACTGCTCAGTTGGTCTATTCATGTATTTAGTTTGCCTAGCTAATCTCAGTTAATTTTTAATTTTGGTCTCAATTTGGGTTGTTCTTTTGCATGTTTTCTCAATGCGAAAAGTTATTTCAGTGATGTCTTACCCACTATGCTTAGAAACAACTAAAAAACAACAAAAATCGAGACCAAAATTCGAAATTTATGGAGATTTGCCAAGCAAGCTAAATAAACGAATAGGCATAGTGAGCAAATTATACTAATTTTTAAAGTGGAAACGTTTGATTTTATTTAAATTCTTGCTACACCCATTACAATAGATTGATAGGGAGCTACACTTCTTCTGCAGAATATACAGAATAAGTTTTAAATTTTAAAATATAATACAAATGATGAAAATGAATACATTGAATTATTGATTATTACTAGTTTTACTAAATATTAGCTCGAATTTCTTTGGATCATGCACAATTCCATAGTTGACATTCAATTTAAACTTGTCCTTGCTAGTATATTGTGTGAGTTGCAGATATAAAGGATCAGTTATCTTCCTAGATAGGTCACAAAACGGGACGATTTCTTTGAGTGGAATTATAGTTTCGCGTCTTGAACCCCAATTGTCCAAATAGGAAACTTTCGCGCTCTCTCCAGTATTATGTAAATAAATGATCCCAACTGTGTTGGAGAACATGAAGCCTAAAGTGTGCAGCAATACACATCCTGTTATTCCTACAAATATATTTTTTACTTACAACTTAAAACATTTTTTTGTACTTAAAATACAAATTTAAATTGGTTACCTAATGAAGTTATCGCAGCAAATATATCATATGAACATAAATTACACAGAGAAAGGCCATAACAGCCTGGTATACCAACTATAGTGCCCAAAGTTTGATAAAGTTTGGCTTTATTTATGATTGCAAGCGCCTTTATGGGTGGGAAATTGTAGACCGGGCTCCATTCGAGTCCCTTTTGCTGGGAACTGCTTAATGTATGTGTTAATTGTTGTAATATTTGAGTTGAACAGGTCTTTTTGATAAAAAGCGGTCGTAATTTTAAGGTTAACATCTTGATTACTATTTTGTCGTATCTTAAATTTGAAACGCCCTGTACATCTATTTTGTAAAGTTAAAGCGGACAAACATTTATTAATTAGAAAAATATTAAAATCATTTAATACATTTAATGCTTTTAGATTTTTCTGAAATGTTACACAAAGTTCGATTACAATGGAATTTAACGGTTAACAACAGATTTTTTTTGATAGAGACTTCCTACGTAAATAATTTCTGTAGTAAAATTCAAAAATTCTCAATTTTTATTTCAAGTGTAAATCCCTCGGTAAATCCCTAAAGAACTGGAAATTTTATGAAATCGCCCTGTCTGGATCTTTCAATTATCATGAACAATCGATATTTGCAAAAAATACAGTTTTGTTGTAAACTGTTTCTTAATTTGTCGATAAACCAAATTGTTATTAATTGTATGCTTCAAAAAAGGGTGCAGAATCAATGAATATACAAAAATTGTCAAGGAATGGTATAACGACATTATAGAATTGATTATTGTTCAAAGTTTTAGTTAAATCGTTCAATAGATGATTGCAAATTTATTGGAATTTGAAATTGTATGCACAAATAGATAAATGTTTACTGGAAGTGCATGTAATTTCATTCCGTTGATCAAGTTGCAAGTTGAGTTGCCAACGTCAGCTCGTAAATAAAAACGCACAGGCGGCGACAATTTTTATCGAAAAGGGTCGTGTTCACGTAAATAACGCAAGTAATTTCATACGTCTTTTACTGCCATATTTATGCAATAAATTCTTGTCGTTTCTGATAAATAGAGAGCTGCTGTCTTGTCTTGTGCATTCAATCACAGCACAGCAAGTCTCCACAATCCACGAGTCCCAGGACTAAAACCGGCGTCAGCAATGGCAATGGCACCAGAAGTTGAACTTGCTCAGACTGCCGAAGCTGGCGAAGACACGATTTTCGGGAAGATTTTGCGTGGCGAGATTCCATGCAAACTCATTTATGAAGACGAACAGGTAAATTTTACGATTTCACCTCGATAATTACCACCGAAATATGAGATCAATTTATTTGTGTTAAGGGAAGCTTACATTATGTGATTTTTTAATGATTATGATTCAATGATTAATGATTTAATCCTATAGAAAATCATTTGATAACTCGCGTTCTGTAAACTTACCCAAACCGAACAAAGTGATACTTTTTAATATTATGACTTGCCATATGATTAAATAATAAGAAAAATCATATTGTAGATTGTAAACTTGTTAATGAATATGGGTTGTTATGTTACAGTGTGTGGCATTTGATGACATCTCGCCCCAAGCGCCAGTTCACTTCCTGGTGATTCCGCGCAAAGCGATACCGCAGTTATCCAAGGCTGAGGATGGCGATGAGCAACTGCTGGGACATTTGATGCTCGTTGCCCGCCGGATTGCCAAGGAGCGCGGTCTCAATGATGGGTTCAGGCTGGTTGTGAATGATGGCCCTGTGGGTGCTCAATCCGTCTATCATTTGCATATTCACGTTTTGTCTGGGCGCCAGATGGATTGGCCACCTGGCTAAATACAGACATATTTTTTTTCTAACATGAAACAATTTGTTCGATATGTTGTCAAAAGTTCGAATTTCAAATAGTAACAAAATGTAATGAAATATTAAATAAACGAAAAATTATTGGGTAAAAAAATAGGGTAAATAAATGATAGTAATAGACACAATAGAATTTCGCAGGGTTCTGTTCGGGGGTCTAGTTTTTCGCGAATATCTGGAAAGTCTTAACAGTTAGGGCACAATTGTCTTTGGGGAACTAAAAGGAAATTAATTTTTGCGTCTTTTTTTGTTTTTAGGCCTTTTCTGTATCTCCCATAGTTTGCTTGTTATGGCGTTTTTTGTCTGTTTTCGGGTTTTTTTCGCGAATATCTGGAAAGCCTTAAGTTAGGGCAAAAGTGTCTTCGAGGAATTGAAGGGTAATTAATTTTGCGTCTTTTTGTATTTA
>JARJDT010007460.1:0-11817 GCA_030264655.1 Leptusa sp. GC000079
AATACGCCGTTGTCTTCACCGAACATTCCAACAAACTCGTCGAAGTGGCCAACTTGGTGTGCAGCATGTCCAACAACGAAGACGGCGTGAAAATGGTGCGCTACGCAGCTGCACAGATTGACAACTTGTGCCCCGAGGTAATAAACGCAGCGCGCATTCTTGCCATGCGTCCACGCAGCAAAGTCGCCCAAGAAAACATGGACGCCTTCAAGCAAGCATGGGAGAACCAAGTGCGCATATTGACCGAAGCCGTTGACGATATCACCACCATCGACGACTTCCTAGCTGTCTCAGAGAATCACATCCTTGAAGACGTCAACAAATGTGTGCTAGCATTGCAAGAAGGCGATGGCGAGTCACTGGAGCGCACCGCAGGCGGAATTCGCGGCCGGTCCAAACGCGTCTGCAATGTTGTCACCGCTGAAATGGACAACTACGAGCCGTGCATTTACACCAAGAGAGTCTTGGAAGCTGTCAAAGTCCTCAATGAGCAAGTAATGCCTAAGTTCACTCAACGTGTTTCGGTTGCCGTGGGCGCATTGTCCAGCAACCCGCAAAAAGACGTTGACGAGAACGATTTTATTGACGCCTCGCGTTTGGTCTATGATGGCGTGCGCGAAATACGTCGCGCTGTTCTTATGAATCGCGCCGACGAAGATTTGGACCCGGAGGATGTCGAACTTGACGAGAATTACACTTTGGAGACGCGCAGCAAATCAAGCGCTCATACTGGTGAGCATGGCGTTGATGAATATCCAGACATTAGTGGAATCACTACCGCGCGTGAAGCTATGGGCAAGATGCCTGAAGAAGACAAGCAGAAGATTCTCCAACAAGTCGAATTCTTCCGGTCGGAGAAGCTGAAGTTCGATAGGGAAGTCGCCAAGTGGGACGACACTGGAAATGATATTATTGTGCTTGCCAAGCATATGTGTATGATTATGATGGAGATGACGGATTTTACGCGTGGACGCGGCCCGTTGAAGACTACCATGGATGTTATCAACGCGGCTAAGAAGATTTCGGAAGCTGGGACGAAGCTTGACAAGCTGACGAGACAGATTGCTGATCAGTGTCCAGAGAGTTCAACAAAGAAAGATTTGCTCGCGTATTTGCAACGTATTGCTTTGTATTGTCATCAGATGAATATTACTAGCAAAGTCAAGGCTGATGTGCAGAACATTAGTGGAGAATTGATTGTGTCGGGCGTAAGTAATTTTTAATATCAAAACTATTGCGACTTGTTGATTGAAAACTTAACAAAACCATTAAGAATCAACTTTATTTGTCTGGCAACCCAATACACTTCTTGGTAATTTTTAGTTAAAATTAAAAATAAATAAAATGATCAAAAAGAATATTGGGTTGCCAATCAGATATAGAAATTCTCAAGTAATTGTCTTGAAACTCGTCTTGAACATTGTATTTTGTTGGCAGTTGGATAGCGCCACTTCACTCATTCAAGCAGCTAAGAATTTGATGAATGCTGTGGTTTTGACTGTCACAGCTTCATATGTTGCTTCAACCAAGTATCCCAGACAGGCAGGAACTGTTGCTGTAAGTCCAATTTTTTAAAATTAGTAAGGAATTGCATAAATTTTTGCTTTGTTTGTGTTATAGTCGCCAATAGTGGTATGGAAAATGAAAGCGCCGGAAAAGAAACCCCTCGTGCGTCCCGAAAAGCCAGAAGAAGTACGTGCCAAAGTCCGCAAGGGATCGCAGAAGAAAGTACAGAATCCGATTCACGCTCTTTCCGAATTCCAAAGCCCCACCGAATCGGTTTAAGCAACCACTTCAGTCATCAAATCATCAACGGATTTATTAAAAACTTAGAAGGCAGACATTAGCATTTATATATTTCCCATTGACATTCATCAAATTAACAATAACAATTAAAAAGAATATATGTAAAGAATTGAAGCTACAAGATTATATTTGGTAAAAGTAAAATTTATCTCCAATTTGTATGCAGCAATAATATGTATGAATAATGGAATGGGCGCTCAATTGTCAATGCTTTCATGCTTACAACTTAAAAGTTGAAAGCGTAAAAATGTATTATTATATTTATTCATCATCGTATTTTATGATTGTTCCAATGTTTTACTTTTCGATGTTAATTTACATTAGTTTGTTAGTGTATTATTACCAAGTAGATTGATAAGAACAACGTTTTACACTTTTCCAGACAGACGAATGCAATTAAAGTAGTTTTATTCAATAATATTACATATCTAAATATGTAATTTACAAATAATTGACAAATCATGCAGGAACTTTAAAAGAGACATTTGATTTTATTTAGTTGATGTACGAAACGAATTAATATCTATTTAAGCAGAAAAAATACCAAAAACAATGACTTATTGTATGGATAAAAAGATTCCAATAATCGGCTGCTAAAATTAATTTATACGAGTAATCGAACTTTCGACTATAAAATATAAATATGTAATTATTGAGTAAATGAGTTTTACTGGTGCAAAAATTATATTCTCTGGATTTCGATTTGAATTGATGAAAAAATTGTCATAAATGTATTATTATTATATTCCACTTATATAAAATTAGAAAGTATTTATAGATTTGAAATTTTTTATTCTGTTATATTATAAACAACATTATGACGTCCGTATTTCCGCAATTGTTTTCTTCTTGCCTCTTGCACTCTTAAATCTTTCTTGCCATGTGTAGAAGAAGAAGAAGTCGGATTGCAATGCTATTTCATGGTAAAGGTAAGTTTTAATTGGAATTGGAAATTCAAGTGTTTCGTTTTGCACAAATGCGAGCGAGAACTAACGCGAGTCGTGACATTCGATGAATTCTTCAGTTGTTGGCTTGCTTCGTCGATTCGATACGAAAACACATCTGTTGCGTATTAGTAGGTTAGCGGAACACACTCCTCGAAGTCGAAGCCAATATCTTCAGTCTTCGACAATCATCAATACGAAATTAGTCGGATACAAACAGATAAATTAACTTGCATATTTCATATCTAGATTTGATAAGCACGCCGCATGCGGTATTTAAATTGAAACAAAAATAAGACTCAAAAAGAAATTGATTGAAAAAGTTTACTAGTTCGAAACAAATTGAAGAAGTTGAGATATTAGATATTACTGATATTAGTTGTTACAAACGCGTAACTTTGCATTGGTTTGATCGTCATCGAGTTGTAAATATTCACTTTCTTGCGTGATTAAGCATTGAATGCGCAATTAATGGATGCATGCCGTGATGAAATTAATGCACGCATATTATTCAAATTTACAACTCATTTCTTCCTTATTTAACACGACATTTGCAAGAAAATGCAACAAATTAACTCATTTCATATGTAATTCAAGAACAAGTAGACTACTAAGAAATATTGTTGAATTATGAATTGTTAATTTATTGAATAAATCGTTTTCTTTCTTTGCTTTGATTCGTTCACTTTACTCATCGCGAAACACGAATTTTTTTTTTTAATGCAAAATTAATAAATTAAAAAATTGTTGCTTATTTAGCAGACGCGGCACTTATCGATTTTAAGTAATCGTATTCCTCCTCTTCTCATTCGTAATTTCTCTAATTCGACTTATTGCAATTTTGAAGTGCACAGCGCATAGCACTTCACACACATCTTTCACAAGAGGCGCACTTCATATAGTTCAGTGCAAATCATGCAGAGGGCGTCAATTTACATTGAAATCATTTAAACATTTAAATTAATTACATAAATAAATTATTTGACTAAATTAAATGTACTTCATAATTAGTCATTCTTGATCTCGAGTAAATTTTCTTATTTATATGTATAATATTTTCATTTTATTAAATTACTATTTTCAACTTCAAATTTCGGTTCAAATCAAACAAGTCGATTTTAATTAATAAACTTATAATAAAGTAGAGGATTATTGTTGCAATTGCAAATTGCAATTAATGAGATGAAGTTATAGATTCAAATTGCTAGCATTCTAGACTAGATCTGCCTGTTGCAAGTTGCTAATCAAAACAAGAAATGAATTGTAATTGGATGATAAGTACGTTTTACACAAACATAACAACACGATAAACATGTCCGATAATCTAGACTAGACCAAGAGTGACGACCTTAATCGATTTGATGCTCTTCGGCTTCGGCCACCTCTTTGGCTTTATGGAGTCTTTGGTTTCGCTTCAAATGCTCCACCGATTCTTACTTATTATCTATCGAGTTGCGGTTACACCGATTACATGCTATAAATTATGGCAAATTTTAATGGGCGTACGCATAAACAAGCGAGTCAAGCGACTGCGACATATAAGATAAGAGCGATCTCGATCTACTCTATGCCTATGCGTATGTGACTAGCCCCCGCGCAATAACATCGAAACGCATAAATTTCATTCCACAAGATCACAAGCGACAACGCCTAGCCAGATAGCCTGAATAAATGCAATGCTATGAACAAATTAATAATTTATGTGAATTACATTTCTATTTCTACAACTTGATACCGAATTCAGAATATATAAAATTTTGCCTTTAAATGCAGAAATGTTGGAAATTGTCTCCCGAAGGGGCCATTATCACGTTTGCCATGGACATAGTATAGATATTTATATTTCCGGGCTCCGGAGCAAAGTTTTTCCGGTTGATTTTATGAGCGTGCGTTTTGTTACCAGTAAAAGTTAAACGCGAAGTTGCACTGACACTGCTGCTGGTGGTTGGACCCAAAGCAACTTTTATGATGACCAGACGATAGTTGATATTTGCAACAATCTAACAATTAACAATGTTACAACTCGATGACCCGCAACAAAAAATAACTAAAATATGTTTATGAAATTGTCTACTTCAGTAAGTCGTAGAGTAAAAGACGAAAAAAATGAAGCAGTAAAATGAAAGTGTGATATCCAAATACAGATCAAATGGTTTAATAATAAGACATAAATTATTCTTATTCTCGATTTGAATTGAGAACAACTGGGCTAAATGCTTTTTAAAACTTTACTTTCAACTTACTCAACTCCAGTTGGTTCTACAATCTACAATCGACATGAAAACGGTCGTAAGTAAATTAAAAGGTGTTAAAACAATGGACGATTATACTGAATCCTTTCTTTTTCTTTACTTTCAAATCATAATAATAAGTAATCCAATTTAAATTTAATATGCTCAAATTAAATACACAACGGAAAGAAAACGTATTTTGTTTTATTGATTTCTTATTCAAGATTCGCATTAACGAATCCAATATTATTGTCTGAAATTACCTACTTATTGAAACAAAGAGATATGCAATAGTAATATGTTTTCGACGTTTCGGTATCGTGATCAGAATGTGTAATTGGAGATCGGTTGCTTCGCGTCGCTGAGAAGATGGCAGGAAAGGTCGAAAGATAAGCTCAAATGCCTGCTCGGCACGTTTTCACTCACTAACAGCAAGTAACAAGTAAACAAGTTAATTTGCCAAGTTAACAACGCCAATATGGTTGCATTAAGCCCCAGCATGTAACGAAGCTAAGAGACAAAATTGAAAAACAATTAGCGCACTTTTCGCTCGCTCTGAAATGAAACAATAAACAACTTCAACGTGTAAATTAGCTATCAATTAATCTTAATATTAAAAAGAAACACAACGAAATTTATTATTAAATGGCCATTTGAAGAGCAGGAATAAAACTGAAACAAAGAAAAGCAATTAAATTAAACTTTACAAGCGCAATTGAAATTGGTAAAAGTTTTTGCAATTAAAAATTTCTAATAGCGCACTTGATGGTAGATATTGTATCTAAATTAAATGGAAATAGAGAAAGAGTTACATAAACAATTAAAAATAAATAAATAGTCTCTGAAAATAAATTCATTGTTCTTGTTTCGACTTGACATGGAAGTAATTAGAAAAGTTAAACAAGCGCACGTGCTGCTCATTGCAGTTAGTGCCTACTTTCATGTCCATCGCTTGGTTCAGCTTATTTGCTGAGCTATTTTCCTCTCATGCTTTCACACAATAACAGAAGAACCTTATTAGCAACAATTTAGCAAGAGCGCGCCATTTTAAAAAGTTCTTTAAATGTTTTAGATCTACGTTGCACTCGTTCTTATTTTGTTTATGAAACTAACTACTTATTAACGAATTAGATTCGTTACGAGTGCACAGCGAACAAATCAAAAAGCAATTATGCTTACGCTTTTTTCGTTCGTTTGTTTTTTTCATTTTCAAGTTTCAATATCGTTTACTGTGGTACTTGCGTTTATGGACTTGTGTAGATGCAATATTCGAGTTTAATTAATTTATAATAAACGAGTACAATACTCAACGACGGTCGACGACGTTTGCGTGAAACTCGGATGATGCGTTTGCTGCGATAAATTTTGTTGTCGGATGGCAAGTAATTTGATGAAATTCCAAATTCAATTAAAAAGGATGTGCTCGCATAGTTTCCTAGTTTCTCTCTGCAGTTGCAACCAAGCAGCAAGCATCAAAGCAAATTGGATTGAATACAGATTGCAATGCCAATGTTCCACGTGAAGTGTCATCAACAAAAAAAGAGCAAACAACCAATACGAATTTAAAAACTGAATATTTTGTTAATCAAACAATAATCGTGCAATTGGAATTCAGACGCAATGATTTCTAGATTTCTAATTGAGAAATAAATAATATTTGTTGATATAATTAGAGTCCACTTTCTGTTCAGTTCTAATGGATTGATATTTGATGGTTATAAATATTCGGGAAGAGATAAACTGCCGGGATAATGACATCTAATCGTTTTTTTAGCGCTAACACTGAAATTATATTAAACTAGGTTAACGCCATTATGTACGCATAAATTAATTAATGACGTTTGATTAATACAAGAGTAAATATAAGACGGAGCCATGCCCACATCCTATACTTATCTCCGAATTTAAATTTGACTTAGTTGCATCAACGAGAACGAGAAAAAATCATCTTCTCATATCTTTCGCATAATCAAAACAAAATTATAGTTTTCTTTCGATCTTTTTTGAGATTCATCTCTTCATCAGCGCATTCGAAGAAATCCATCTTGATGTGCGCGCTTTAAAATCTGCTGTCTTCACAAAGCATATAATTTTTAATGTTAAATTGTTACGGTACTACTCCTCAATAAATTATTAATTATTCACATAAATAGAGCAAGTTATGTGTGCTCAATACAAATTAACGCGTTTGCGTCTCGCTGATTATTGAAACATTTTTTTTCTGTAATTATTTCATAATTGCGCATATAAATATAGAATTTAATTTGTACAAATATGATTTATTTCGTGTTCGCTCGATTATAATTGTTTGGTTTGCATTCGTTTGAAATTCACATCGCAATTTGACTTGTAGGCACAAAAATGAAATTTACCAGAACAGAAAGCAAAGGCCCGCATCGAAATTTATTGCCAACGCATATGAAATTAAATAAAATATCACCCAAAATCGGCCGTTTCGTATGCAAATAGAAATTCGACTATCAGCACACCATCATACGAATAATGAAACGGCCGCAGTTGCATAGTGTGGAAAATTTAATTTCGAATGTTACCAATTCATATCATATCGCAACTGTTATCTTTTTCATAAAATTATTAAAACGAGCGTTGCATTTGTACATTTTATACCTTTTCACTTAATGCCATGCAAATTGCTCATGATTGCTGTTAGAAAAATTTAATATGTAAATCCACAATCCAGAAATTTGAATTAAATTGCGATCAAAATAAAAACAAACAAGAAACGAAATAAATTCCTCCATTTAATATGGATATTTACGGAAGAATATGTAATGGTAAAATCGGAATACTTTATTAATAGAGTTTGGTATGTTTGTGTGTGTATAGAATCACCTTGACCGCGATTTTAAGTCTTATGTGAGCCTACGCGACGATGATGATGGCCACATAAGAGCGAAGAATCAAGCGAACGAACAATATTCGACCTCAATCTACTCGAGCTCTTCACACTGACTTCTTCCGCACTTCTTCGGTTACGAATACAGTGTGTCAATTGATGCCATCCAATGGCAACGCTTTGTATAACATATAACATCACATAGGTACTTTTGCGATGATGGCCAGAGTCAACATAAACTCGTAAAGATAATTAATGAACGACGATAAGTAATTAATATTCAAATGGTCGAAAAGGTTTGAAGAAGTTCCAAACTAATCGAAGACTATTTGGATTGGATTGGAAACGGTCAGATGGCGCCCGAATTATAACGCAATAAATTATGCATTCGACAAGAAGCATTTTGTCAAAAGTAGCTAAATCTTGGCAGCGTAATATTTATACAAAAATAAAAAATAATGTAGAATCTAAAGTGAAAGGTTGTTAATAAGACATATAAAATGTTGGAAGTAGTTTAGAACAAGTCAGAAAAAACTCATTTAAATGATTTAGTCAAATGAAATGATGTTTTGAATTCCAATTTTGGTTAGTTTACACAAATTATATTTACATTTAACATTTAAAAGTGTAAAAATCAAGAGTTGTTTCGACTTTCGACGAGAACTACGAGAAACTTTTTCCGAATGCGAGTTGTAATTTGCTTCTCGTTATTTTAAAATTTCAAGTACAGATAATTGTAAATGACTTTTACAATTACACGCCAAATTGCTTGAATTTGAAGGCTCGATAAAAGGGAAAAAGAATGTCCTATTATTATTATGTCGACCGTCGGCCGACTGTGCGTGTAATTGAAACTTTCTCTCCGGGGCTCGCTAATGTAGGCCACAAACCTTGGCATTGATGTTTGCTGCGATGGCCACTTCCACTCAAGAGTAAAGACCCCAAGACTCCAAGAGCAACGAGCTCAAACTTGCAGCGCTCTTCAGCTCAACTCTACACGGTCGGAGCAATAAACGCGGCAAATAACTAATGATATAAAAGGATTTTAACAACAAAACATGAACAACAATTTGTTTCGTCGTCGTCATCGTCGTGACCATGTTAATGGACATTGTTAGACAAGCAGCTTCAAAGAACTGTACACATTTAAAGTCACAGATCAGGCAAGATACGTGATGATATAAGATTTCGAACAAGTAACAGGTTGGAAATGGGAAGATTTTGTTTCGAGGAACTGGAGAAATAAAAATGTTAAAAATCAAGAAATAAAGTTAACATGACGTATGTGTACATATACGTGCATGTAAAATTGCGTATACTATTTCAACACAGGCCAACAGTATACATTTTTTTCAGATATAAATTTTCTTACAAATAAATGTATAAAATGTATCTAATGCATGCAAAAATTGAAGTTTTAATTTTTCGGAAAACCCGTTTGGATGCTTGCTTGTTTTCAAACCCCGAAATCAGTTGTTAGATTAAATTTAAGTTTTATCGTTTCTCAATGAAAAAGAAAAATAGTTTTTTTTTGCAAAATTTGCAAAAAAAACAAGAAAGCAAAAAAGCTTTCCTCAAACGGTCTGTCAAAAAATGATCATATTATCATCTTATATGTACAGGGTGATCGAATAGAACTGAAAACAAGTTGAATTTCGCGCTATAAATAATGTCAAACTATAACATACAAATCATATTAGTTTGACATTTATTAATGGCGCAAAATTCAATTGGTCTTCATTTCTATTCAATCACCCTGTATAGTTGGGCATAAAATTGATACAAAATTATATGAATTTTTTTGTAATTTTTGTCCAGAAAGTTTTAATTTCCAGAATTTATTGTGCTTATTGTTAATTTGCTAGTTTGCTAGTGAGTAAAATGACTTGTCCACGAAAAAGTCTTAATTAATGTAATTGTTGAATTATACCCAAAAAACAACAGTAGAAATGTACGTTAATAAAATTTCAAATTAATTAACCCACAAAACCAATTACACGTGCGTATAATTAATAACAAGCAACACCATGTCCATTCCTAAATATGTCGATGTCTATATGCCAAAGCGCTTGTAAATTATGATTATTAAACTATTGACCAGCAGTGACAATGATGGATAACAATTGGACTCAATAGATTCGAAAATAACTATACGTCGAAATGATAATAATGTTCTTTGATCGGTCGGGCGTCATTGAAATATTCGGTTTCACCATAATTGATGAGTTTCTCGCTGCATTTACCTATAATTATCGACACAATCGCCGCTTCAACTTCATGCCTTTATCTCTCTCCACGTTAAACCACAGAATGTGTGATAACGCGCAATGCAATTAACTAATATAATAATATCAATCCAAAATTGAAGTGAACTTCAATAACATAATCTTATTTCACCTCAAAGACAACGACAAACTTCAAGTCCGTATCTGTTTAGTGATGTGATTGGTCAGGATTTAGTTAGATGAATGCATTAGAAGAAAAAAAAAAACGATTTATTAGTCTGTTATAGGGACTTAATGGAATTAGGATGAGCTCGCGGCGGTAACCTACATATTAAAACTGAAAGTACGAGAATATGAGATGCGATCGACATCTTCAGACGTACGCAACTGTTATGTTGCTCTAATGCCTCTAATAGATATAGAAATGCACTTGATGTCAACCTTCCAGGCTTTAATATTTAAATTTGCTTTGCTTTATATGCTTGCTTTATAATCAAACACATGTATGTTGTTGAACATAAAGGGATTTATTTTATGCATCATTGGAACTGAAACCAAAGCAAATTGTTGATGCATATAGAAATTCAGTTATTTTCTGTTTCTCTGATGTTAATTTCAGCAATTTGCAGATGCATGAAGCCATAAACAAATTTATTGAGAGAGAAATTTCCGTTTCCGCTGAAAACTTTTTATTTTAAAATTGATTATAAACAGGATGAAAAATTCTTATCAGGTTATCTAGATGTCTAATTAGTTAAAATTGTGAAAAACAAACTAATAAATTTATTGCTCTATTATATGCAATAAAATAATTAATTTGATTATAATTCTTGGGCAATGCCAATATGAACGACTAAAACGTTGAGTTGAGATGCTGGTTATTTATTTGTAACACTTTCATATGGTTTGCTTTGAAAAAGAAGTAGTTCACTGTTTTCTCCAAGGTTATAATGTGTATAAACGTGTAGGTACTTAAGGCACAAAGTTGAAAGACAAGGCGGAAGACGAATGAATCCAAGTTAGGAGTGTTCTCTTCATATAAGGCACATTGAAACGCGAACGAAATCAACGAAATTAAAATGAAAATTGTGTTGAGCAGGCAATTTTCGATCGTTTGAGTATATCATTTACCGCATTTATATACGGTGAATTTACTTGGCTATACATGTTAGAAATAAGAATTAACAATGTAAGCGCATTAATCTATTCTCATGACCATTTGTGAACGCACTTCAGTTCCAAATCTAGATTCTGGCTTGAAACAAGAAACAAGTTACAAAGTAAACTAAGAACTAACTAAGAAAACTTACTTAGTTCGTAGTGTATGAATGAAATGCGTGTAATGCCATGGGAAATTATTTTTCTAACAAACACGATCTGTAGTGTAATTAATTGTCGGCTTTTACTAGGTATTAAAGAATAAACAGATCAGTTACTTCCGAGTATTGACAATAAGCGAGCATTGTCAATATTCAGGGGCGCGTTATGGGTTGTTGAGGCCCTGGGCAAACTCAATTTTGGGGCCCCCTATACTCCTTTAATTCAAAAATAAGCAAAGTAGGAATAACAAAACCATAAACAATAGACAATAGTAACTTAAAATGTTAAATTTGGACTTTTCTTGGTTTTTAAGTATCAAACGTATAAATAATTTGGTAGCAATCTATAGGGTTGTCAATCCTATTTAAATGCATAATACCGCAAGTGAACTAATTAACTGTAAAATGTAATTTTACAATAAAAGTGTTGGAACA
>JARJDT010007474.1:0-10396 GCA_030264655.1 Leptusa sp. GC000079
ATTTTTTTTGTATTCTCATTTTGCTCGATTATGAAAATTCTTACAATTTGAAATTGTTAATTAATAAGTTTAATGTTAATTTAAATGTCGTTAATTGGCTAATATATATTTGGACCTTCAATTCTTTTGTGTAAGTAGACTGTATTTTTGAATCACCCTGTATAATAAAATAATAGAACATTTGAATATCAATAATATTGGAAAAGGTTGTTGTAATGCTAATAATTTGTATAAACAAAATCATGAAAAACAGTTAAAACACAAGGAATATAAGAAAGCATAAAGTGAAATAATAAAATAAAGACAAAACACACTAGAAATATGTACAGTGCCTTCAATAATACTGAAAAATTGTTGAAAAATTTAAATTTATCAAGTCAATATTCACAAGTTTCAAGTTATTTTTGTTAAAGTCAGTCGCCTATTGGATTTTTGAAGGCCCTGTAGCAAGATACATTGAAAATAACGCTACTAAGAGAAGCCTGGTGAGAGGTGTGGTGGCTAAAACACTGGCACAACAGTGGGCAGTGCAACAGCCACTGACCTAGCCCTAAGCGATGATGTGTAGCACTCTTTCGTCGCGGATTCCCATTCACATCATGCAAATAGCTATTCAATAAAGGCTTTGCAGCATTTCCATGATCACAGTCTTCACTGCTTTCAATATCATTCTCATTATCACAAGCATTATTGTTATCACGACCAGGGCCGTCTTCATCATCATCACTTGCAAGAGACATTGAAGCGACATCGTCGGTGAGATTCGTATTGCTACATGAAGGACTAGGATTAGGAGGCTTGCCCCTGCCTCCCACCAGACACTCATCACACGCCATTTTCAACCATCTTCGGCGTGTTTGCCGTTGTTGCACGGGTCGATTCGTTGGCGTTTTATTGGGTGATGCAGAGGGCGATCGCCGACGGAACGAAAGTCTTTGCATTGTAAACCGCCTTCCGCGACTCTCTGCTCTCAGGTCAAATATTAATGTTCTCAAACTTTGTCATATATTTTTTCGAGTGGATTTTACATATATTTAAGCAATTTATACGTTTATATGCAGGTTACTAAATGAAAACTGAAAAGCAAATGTGACTTACTGTTGTTTGCCATCAAATTTTCGTGGAGCTTGTCCCTCTGATCTTCAAGGACTTCGCCCAAGTAAGCAGCGACTTTGCGCGTGATTTGCTCGACAAATCCATCCAACTTGCCCAAATCATCTGAAAGACCAACTAGCTGATCCAAAGTGCCTACCTAAAGTCAAATATTTGTGATAATACCTCAGATAATGATAATACTAATAGGTTTCATCTATGGGTAAATTTTCACTTACTTTAAGATCAGGTATTTGAAACTTGTAATTTGCAGACAGGCTGTTCTGTTTGCTGGTGGCATTATTCATGGATTCCCATGTCTGCTGGCAGGTCTTTTCACCAGGTGCAGAGATGAGCCAGTATTCTGTCATTATCTAAAAAAATCTTTCATTGAATCAGAGCTAAAACCAAAAGCTAAACGTGGATTTATAGATGTATACTTAAATGCACAATGAATATTCAATTTCCAACTAGTAAATAATAGTAGTAAATGTTATGGAAATTATGGAAATGCAGCAATTTGTGATCATATGACTTGTTCTCAATTCACTCAATGGATCTAAATTACTCAGGAAAAATGAGTTTTTCCAGCGAAAAACACATCAGCGTGTCTTCCAAGTATTGGAACAGTCCATTGTCAGACACTTTCGACTCTTGTTGTCACCCCTTTGGAAGCTCAAAGGGATTTAATCAAGTACAAAGCCACAAACCTTTACAAAGTCCAGCTAATAAGTTAAATTTAGAAAAACTAATTGCGTTAATTGCGCGTTCGTAATTTCGATTATTAATCCGATATCGATGCGTCACTTGCGAGCTTTAGGGGGTTGTAATAAAGGGGTGCATGGAAGTAGTTCAAGGTAAACACTATGAGCCCACAAACAAATCGATAAGTTTTGAGCGTGGGCATTTATCCAATGGAATATTCATGTGCAGGCATTAATTAGGTCTATAGTATGTTTGATTATTGTTACTCACGGCTTAATTTAGTGGTAGGAACGTTGCAAATTCGATAAAACAACCCTCAACCACTCCCCAGACGACAGCTGATCATTACTGGACTGCTCGCACCAAATTCACGTGATAACATCATATGACATCTAGCAGTCGCTGCTGGAGTTCGCTTCGCATCATGTGATTGGTAGATGAACGAATTTTAAACGAATCGCATTGCGAATCGCTCGGATTGTTTTCAAATCTACCTTAATTGAGCAGCATTCCTATACAGGGTGTATATTAAGTAGACTGCAGCCTGCACAAAGAAAGATGCGAACGAACCTCGTGAGGCGCGAAGCGCAGATCTCCTCAAAGGGCAAGCCACGTAACTTTTCGACCTCGGTCGAAAAGTTGCGGGTCGGCTCAACTCATTTTTTGTGAATAACACTGGTTTTTGAAGTGATGTCCGTATGTATGGATTTGTTTGTTTGGATTTTTAGTTTAGGTATCTGCGTTTTTTGCGACTTTTTCACCGTGGGAAATTTTATATTTTTTAATCAAGTTAAATGTACCTATAATAATGATAATAATGTGTATTAAATGTGTATAAAATTATAAATTGAACTTTTATTCGGAATAACTTTGAATTTGGTAATTTTGCCGTCAGCTACCTCCTCGACCTTCTGCTCTCCTGGTACAAAAACCAAGAGATGTCTTGAAAAATGATTTAAACGATTTTTGGCGTCAACTACCTCTTTCAACTCATGCATTATTCACCGGGCGCCGGGGACGAAAATTGTACATTGAAAATTCATTATTTAAAAAAATGCAAGGTCGTAGAAAAACGCTGATAACTCGAAAACCCAAAACTTAACTTGTATTGCAAAATCTAAAACCCTCTCTAAAACTAAATTAAATTTCACGTCCATTGAGCTCGGTTTCGTCTTGCTCAGAAGCTTATTTCGTGCTGAAAATCGCCCCCGAAGTTGAAAATTCAATTCTTTTAAGAATACCAGGGTTGCAGAAAATAGCGAATAACTCGAAAACCGGCACTCCAAACGTAACTTGCATAGCCAAATCTGAAATTAAATTGAATTTCACGTCTATTGTGACCGCTTTCACCCTGACGGGATATCTTGAAAACCAGATTTTCCCCGTTTTGGTCCATGATTATGTCAAAATCATAATCTGAACGCTTAAAATAACTTATGAGTTTTTAAATAAAAGACGAATTAGCGAAATGTTTCGTTTATTATTTCATCCCAAAAAACATTACTGCATGTATGAATTAATTTTTAAATGTACGATGTTCTTGTATAGAACCAATTTAAAGTATTTTGCAATATTAAATTGAAACTAATAAATTATACAAATATAAAAGTAAGTTTATTAATAGTACATCAAACCAGCGCTCGCACATTGTTTAACTGTAGAGATCGTCTTCCGCGTCGTCCTGGAAGTTACCCTGATCCCCACCAGTGCCAGCGCCCGGTTGCGAAGGGTTGCCCGCCTGATTTGGGAAGCGGAAATTCGTCCCAAAGCCGCGCGATTGCTGTAAAGTTTGTGCGAACATTTCATATTTGCGAATATCGTTATCAGAGACGGAGCGCCGGGCGAATCTCATCGCTTCCTCGAAATGAGCTCGCGTAATTTCAGGCACTGGATCATCATCATCCAACTGCAAAACAATAATGTCAACGTTAACAAATATAACTTACACCCAAGCAAAAGGCCACTTACATCCATAGCAACATTTGGATTTGCGGCGCGTTCGCGTTCACGTCGAATCTCATTTTCGATCGATTGCCGAATGGCCAGCTTGCAAGCGCGTTGACAAATCTCAGTGATATCAGCCCCAGAGAAACCATGGGTGACTTTAGCAATGTAGTTCATGTCAACATCGCGCGCCACGGGCGACTTGCGCAGATTAGCCTTGAAGATGGCTTCGCGTGATTTTTCGTCTGGCAGCGGAATGTAGATAAGTTGGTCAAGACGTCCCGGACGCAAGATGGCTGGGTCGATGATATCCGGCCTGTTAGTAGCGCCAATAATAAAGACGTTCTTTTTAGCGCCCATGCCATCCATTTCCGTAAGAATTTGATTGATAACACGGTCAGCCGCACCGCCGGCATCGCCTACGTTCCCACCACGAGACTTAGCAATCGAATCCAATTCATCAAAGAACAACACGCAAGGACTTGCAGAGCGGGCCTTGTCGAAAATGTCCCGAACATTAGCCTCCGACTCACCGAACCACATCGTGAGCAACTCAGGTCCTTTGACTGAGATGAAATTCGCCTGGCATTCGTTCGCAATCGCCTTGGCCAACAGAGTTTTACCACAACCAGGCGGCCCGTAGAACAAGACGCCGCGTGATGGTTGCATGCCAAACTTGAGGAACTTGTCCGGATGCTCGACTGGATACTGTACCAACTCCTGCAACTCGCGCTTGACGCCCTCCAAACCGCCAACATCCTCCCAACTGACATTGGGAACCTCGACAATGGTCTCGCGCAGAGCGCTCGGGCTGCTCTTCGTCATCGCATATCGGAAGTTCTCCATGGTAACAGCCAACGAAGACAGCACCTCGGCGTCGATCTGATCATCCTCCAAATCAATCAAGTCCATCTTTTCACGGATCTGTTGCAAGGCAGCTTCCGAACACAACGAAGCCAAATCAGCACCCACGTGGCCGTGCGTCTCGGCGGCAATCTGCTCCAAGTCGACATCGTCACTCAACTTCATGTTCTTAGTATGAATGCGCAAGACTTCCAAGCGGCCGGTAGCGTCTGGGATACCGATATCAATTTCCCTGTCGAATCGGCCAAAACGCCTCAAAGCTGGATCGATCGAATTCGGGCGATTGGTCGCTGCCATGACAATCACGTGCGAGCTCTTCTTCATACCGTCCATCAGCGTCAAGAGCTGGGAAACGATACGGCGTTCGACCTCGCCGTGGGTCTTCTCACGCTTCGGAGCAATGGCGTCCAACTCGTCGATGAAAATAATCGCCGGGCTGTTTTTGTCGGCTTCCTCGAACGCCTTACGCAAGTTGCTCTCGCTCTCGCCGGCTAACTTACTCATGATTTCGGGACCGTTGATCAGGAAGAAGAATGCGCCGGTTTCGTTAGCGACGGCGCGAGCAATCAAAGTCTTGCCGGTGCCGGGAGGCCCGTAGAGGAGGATGCCTCTGGGTGGCTTCACTCCGATTGCCTTGAACAGCGATGGATGGCGTAATGGCAACTCGACCATTTCCTTGATTTGCGCCAGTTGCTTCCTGCAGCCGCCGATGTCATCGTAGCCCACTGCGTTCAATGAGTCTTCTTCCTCCTCGCGCTTGATCGGATCGCCGTCGCAGTGGATGACCGTATCGGGTGCGACTATGCAGTATGGTTCCGGGTCAGTGCCGACCACTTTGAACTCGACAGCACGCATACCGCCTCTTATCATGAAGATATCATCGGTGTGTATTGGCCTGTAGGCTTCTAAGAAATAAGGCTTGATGTACACGTCAAACAAATTTCTGGAAACACAAAATAAGACACATTCAGAACTTAATACTCATCAGAAAGTCAGAAACAAAAAAGTATCAAAAATAAATTTTAACACATTTGAAAAGTTGCCAACATTTCAAAATATTAGTCTAATTCCAACAATTTACAAATCAGGCGGTTGTAATCACAAAAAAAAACTTTAAAATTGAAATCAATTAAAAATTTAAAAAATTTCTAGAATATTCCACTATGACAATCAACATATTCGTTTTTTTCTAGAAATTTCTAAGTTCTTCTAGGAATTTCTAAATTCTTCTAGAAATTTCTAAATTTTTCTGGAATGCTAAAACTTACCCAGTGAGTCCTTCAACAGTGTCGTCAATAGGAAGGACATGAATGCGTTTGCCATACTTGATGCCTGGGCATGGCTGGATTGAGACAACATCAGAGAGACGCACGCGGAGATTGTTGCGGACAATGCGGTTCATACGCACTTTCTCGTCTGGGCAGGAATCGTCGGCAAGGACGATAGCGACTGTCTCCTTGCGGCGCTTGCCTTTCAAGAGGACGGTGTCGCCTCGGAACAGCTGCAACTCGTCCATTTTGGCCTGCGATAAGGCCACCACCGAATTGTCGTCATTAACGGCTTCTTCAACTAACAGCCTGTTTGGACGATCCTTCCTGCGCAGGATCGCAGTCGACAAATCTTCAGGACTAAACAAAAAAATAATATATTGCAAGTTAGTTTTAATTTAAGTAATTATTTGCATTGAGATTAGTTAGAATTTTCAATATTAAGAAGTATTGGGTGTGGGATTCCCCTAAGTATCAAGTTTTGATAAACAAAGTAAACAAAATGGACGATTAAAACAAATGAATCAAATGTTGATGTTGAATAAATAAATTTCTTTGTGTAAGACATTTTTGATTTTATTATCTTTATTATTGCACAATTAAATAATTAAGACAAGCCAATGTTTTCTAGTTTTATATTCTTTTTTGATGAAAAAAACAGACTAGGCAACCGAAAAATATGCAAATGAAGGCCATGAGGGGTGACTACAAACAATAATGGAGGGTTGCAAACGCAATGACTGCACGCATAGATGCGTGGGTGCAATCCTTTGTCTAACGAGAAAATTCTGCAGCAAAAATCGCGACCCAGCAATTTTCCGAGCTCGCATTTAATGTTATTCGAAGAAAATTATTGTCAGTCCACCATGATGACTAGTAGTTTGTGTGGAAAGACAAATGTAAAATGTCGACATTTCGTGCCGGCCCGGTTGAACGGCGTGCATTACAAATGCAGCGAGAAACATGCAAAAATAAGAATAATTCACTTACTTCTTTCCGTCGGCCATGTTACTGGTTAAGATGATCTACTCGCGGTACTCGTAAATTTATTAATGATAATTTCACAAATAATTAGTTAACGTAAAGCGCTCGGAATATCACAAACAGAAACACCTCCAGTGACGGTGACGATCGTTAGCGAATGACGTTGCCTTTTTGATATTTTGACATCGGCTGCATTTGCAAATGGTTTTATATGGCAGATGCTCGTCCTATTCTAGTAACTTCAGAAACGCAAAGTCACTATTTGTTTTGTGTCTCTGTTACACCACAAGGATTTGCGTAAAGTCTTCTCTCTAAAACTTGCTTCAAAATGGCGACATATTCTCTTTAGTGACGTGTACGAATGAAAAGTCCCCAAATAAGTTACTGACTGTTACTAGAAATATACAGCTCGCTTATGACATTTATATAAAACGTTTATTAAAACATAAAATAAAGTATTATTAACACTAAAAAATAAATGCAATTGACACTAAAAAGCTATAATTAATCAAAAGCTTCTATCTGGAATTATTAGTTTTCAATAATTTTAAGTTTAAAGTTTTAATAATATATTTGAACAACTTGTATAATGCATAGTAATATGACACTAACAAGATGGACGCAAATAGGACAACAAAATTATTTTGACACATGACATTTTAGGATTTAAGCCAAATCAACAAAATTCCAGTGAAAATCATCAAACAACAAAACTTGTAATAAATTTCGATCAGTAAAAGGCCCCGTTTTGCATATCAAAATCGATTTGCGGCATGTCGCGCGAAGATTCAAACGGCGACACGTTCGAAATCATCGACAAAAAGATGGAAGAACTGTCAACAGCAGGTAAATGTTTTGTTTTCGTTTGCAATTCCAATGCAAACATATGATAACGATAAGGATGTCGCCTTACAATGCACAACATGGCATGAAATGCAATTAATAGTTAATTTTATACCCGTAGAATCAATCAGCAGCATGTCTTCGTCAGCGTCATTGTTGCCCTCGCCTGGCATCTCTGTTTCAAGCATACCCTCAGGCAATCTCTTATCAAATGTCCAACCACCTGCGGCACTACCCAATTTCCTTGCACAAACGCCTATCACGTCGCCAGTACAAATTGTTAGTCAACCGCCTAATACTGTCCCTAATACTAATCTAAATCTTAATACAACTTCATATCCACATGTGGCCTCAATCCCTAATCCAATTAACTTTCAAAAAGGACCAATAGAAACCGGAAGTGGTGAAGTAAGGCCCAAAATGGAAATACCTGCACCAACAACAGAAACATTTTATCCAACACAATTCAGGTATTTTTACAATAAAATAAATTCTGTTTTATTTTTTTATAAAAAAAAATTGGTTGTAAATTTAGTGCTGCAATACCGCCTTCAAAAGGAATAAGGCATGGAATGGAATATATGCCGATGGAGGCTCAACCACATGTAAGTGGTGATAATGGAGGATTCATGGATTGGATGAAAGGAGCAGTTGCAGCTGGAGGCATTCTTTCAAAAGTTGCAGAGAAAGCAAAATCGTCCGTGGATTCAATGATCACAACTTTAGATCCGCAAATGCGCGAATTCATCTGTATGCTTGCACTTATTTTCGCTCCTATGTGTGGCAATTTGCAATAACTATTTATTTAAGATTCAGGTGGAGATGTTGAGATCTTAGTTGCATCCAGACAGGAAGTTAAAGTGAGTGCCATAAGAGAAGCTTTTCAATCAGTATTTGGCAAAGCAACTATTGAGTAAGCACCGCTTTATTTTATTTGTCCATTTCTAATTTTTAAAAATTTTATAGGGGAATTGATGCGCAATCATCTAATATAGCGGCGCAACCGGTGGGTTTTGCTGCAGCAGTGAAAGCGGCTGAAGAACGCGTACAAGCTGTCCTGGCAAATCCCAAACTTAAAGCACCCTTGCCGGTGGTTGCTATTGAAAATTTCATATTAGAAGTTGGCGAAGACAAGTAAGCCCATAAAACTAATTTTTTTATTGGTTTGCATATAAAATTTACAATATTTTACAGGTGGTATGATTTGGGCGTGCTTATCTTAAACGATCCGATTAAACAAGTTAATCTGCAAACATTTACGCAAATGACTCCTGTGCCAGCCGAGATTGTTGCCTTAGCACAGGAAGATACCCCCGCTGATTACCCGTTGCGTTGGTCTGGTTTAAGTGTCACTATTGGAAGCCTTATGGGCAGTAATCTACATGTAAGTGCTTAATAGAAATCGAAATTTAATTACTCTGGTAATACTGAAATAAGCTGAGCAAAGACAAAAAACGCGTAAACACTTATTGTAGATTAATTTAAGTTTTCGCTTTAAACTAATTGCCTTTTTAGGTTCCACATTCGGAATGGCATCAAGCACTTACAGGAGTCTCACGACGCGAGATTATTCTCCAAGCAGCGAAAGTATTGGCTACTCTCTATAAAAACAGCACTAGTTCGGCGTAGATCCGTCGTGCTGCATATATTAATTTTCCAATTGTGAAATGTGGTGCGATTTTTATCTAATTTTTTATTTTCAAGTTGTAAAAGTTAATTATGTTACTTTTATGTCGAAATCGTGTACGTGTAAATAGGTGTTATATACAAAACTCGTTTATTCGACGATTTAAGATTCGAAATGTATTATAAATAAAAACATTCTACTTATTATTATTGTTAAGATTATGTATGATTATTATAGCAAATAAAATGTTAATAAACAATAACAGTACAAAATTTATTGTTGCAAAACAAATATTTTATTCACGTCTTTTTATTTTTACGTACAAAAACCTATAAGAAATAAAATATTAAATTATTTACATGTTTCCATACTTGTAATGCCCCAGACTGTTTTTTGAGACCTGAAAAGATGAACGTTTTAAATTTAAACAAGAGAAAAATTGCAGAAGTCAATATCTTTCGATTATTCTAATAAATTCAGCATCCTTTTGGCTTAAAACATTGTAACATGTATTCTACAAGTTACTTCAATGCTAAGTTCTCATCATTTAAATCTATAGCAAATTTTATTACAGACATGACTAAGGCTAACTAAACTGTTTATAAATTAATAAAATTATTAATTACCTGGAAATTGTGTAAGAAGTCTTCTAACCATTGAGTTTTGAATCTGCCTCAAACCTGTAACTGTTGAAAATAGGAACTGTTAAGTTGAAATTCTTGGAAGTTTCAAGTTATCGAATGAGAAATGTTATCAGAATCCTTTTGGTATGAAACATCGTAAAATATTTATTCCACTTCAAATTCGAATTTTCTCATCACTAACTCATTAAATTTTAAATTAGAGCCAAAATTAAAATGAATCACATGGACTCAAATAATCACCTGAAAGAATTCGGTTTGCTGCTTTGCACTTGAAGATTCACATGAAATACATTTGATTAATAACTGGAACCTGCAACAAACTAAAATTAATTAAAACTAAGTAACTCAAAGTACATCTTTATAGATGTTGTCAAGGACTTCAGTCCTGTTGAGCTTTAACAACCATCACATTTATTTCTGGTGTC
>JARJDT010007478.1:0-15346 GCA_030264655.1 Leptusa sp. GC000079
TGCCGTCCGGCAGCTCCGAGCACGAGTCGTGATACTCCTCATAGTCCTCCACAAACTTCCGCGCATCGATCAGCGAGTTTGCGCTAGGTGTGTGCGTAATCTTCGGCACGTACATCAAATGCGCGACGTTCGACGTGTCGCATTGCACTTGGAGGCGCGCCTCGTTGGTGTCGCTCGGTTTGAGCGCGCGCGCCTCCACCGGCGCCTTCCGCTGCTGGTCGCGCGCCGCCAACTCGATGCACTTAAGCCGATTGTAGGTGATGAGCCGCATCGCCGAGTCAATGATGTCGTTGATGAAAGCGCCGGCGAAGCTGCGCACGCCTTTCTCGGAGGTGTCCGCCACGCGCAGCGCATCTTCGCCCTTAAGCAGCGACAGCGAGTCGTCGCGGACAAACTGCACACTATCAAAACTCTTGCGGAAGACAGCCAAGTTGTCGATAAGGTTATCATATGGTATCGACGAGCAGGAATGCGTGCGCGCCTTCTTCTGTTTCTTGACGCTTTCATCGTTCTCCAGCGAATTGCAGTGTTTCGCCCGCTTGTCTATAGATGGCGCCACTTCTTCCTCCTCCTCCTCTTCAGCGCCTTGCGGCTCATCCGGTACTTTAGTGAAAGTATACCTTGTTGTCTTCTTCGTTTCGGTGATAGTCTTAGTGTTCTTGGTTACAGTTTTCTTGCGAGACTTCCCACCGCCGGCGGCGCTGGCGCTACTACTACTGCTACTAGTCCCCGGCGACGTCTTCTTTTCCGGATGCGGATGCGGTTGCGGTACCAGCTCAGTGTCATCGTTGTCGATGTATTCGATATTGTCCACAATGTTGAGATCCAACCCCCCCGCGCTGCTACTACCCGCCTTGGAGGCGCTGCGCGAGCGCGTCCGACTGCGGTGGCCGGAGAGCGTCGCCGTGGAGTTGGAGGTGGCGGGGTTGCCGTTGCCGGCGTCATCGTTCAGGTTCGGGGAGGCGCGGCTCAGCGAGGCCGCCGCGTCCTCCCCGGTCTCGTAGGAGCGGCCCGACGCGCCGGAGAGCGTGCGTCGATGGTGGTGCGCGTGCGCGCTCTCCTTGTCCTTTGCAGCGGCTTTCGATTGCGATGCGTCGTTGTGGGTGTTCCGCGCGCTCACCTTGCTCGCCTCGTCGCCGTTCGTCACTGCCCGCTTGAAGACATTGCGCAGCGCCGTGCCGGCCTTGTTGCTTGCTTGCGAGACGCTCGATGAGGAGCTCCCCTTGCGTGGAATCGTTGTATTTGGTGCTCTGCAACCACAAGACACCCTATACATTAGTACAATATAGGCAATCAAACATACTCGGTATGGGCAACCAAGTATACTTGAATCTTAGGGGCAGTGTTGCCAGATACCTTTTTTTTTCGATTTTGCCACATTTTGATAAAAATCGCAAGTCGCAAATTGGGTGATTTTTAAAATTCAACTTGCGATTTTTATTATCAACTTTTTCCAGTTTGGTAAGATAATTTTCAGAGTCTTTCAAACATTTTTTAATAAAAACTAGGATGAAACAAGGCAACTTATTATACACTGTGTATATAAAGTTGCCTATTTCATGTAAGTTGCAATTTCGGGCGATTTTTCAGAGTTCCTCAAAATCGGGCAAAACTTAAATTAAGGCTGTACTCACAAGCTGGGATCGAACTTCGGGCACGCTTGCCCCGTGGTTCCACCACTGCGAGGTGTTGGATGATTGCCGTTGGAGGCGTCTTCGGCTATGGTCGAGGTGGTGCTGCAACACGCCGCGCACCGTTTCACACTGCGGACTTTCGTCGGCGTGCTTCTTGTCCCGGTGCTCCCTGTTGGCGATGACTTGTACCTGGCTGCTGACTTGTACCTTCGCGCATTGTGGTCGTGACCATTTGTCGGCGGCGACGGCGTCGTCTCTACTTCCAGTATGATTGTGTTATATGTTACGTTAGCGAATCAGAGCCTAGCACTTTTACAACCACCCGCGAACTGTAATAAGATATTACTTCACTTAATGGCGAAAGAACGTCTTCGCTGTACACGCTAAAGGCGCAAAGAAACGGCAGCGAGCAAAAATCCAGGGCCCCGTACGCGATTAATCAGACTGATGAGTCCGACTAACCTCAAAATTGCAAAGTGTCACTTTCTCGCGATCCCGTTCCCGACGAAACACCGGACAAATGTCAAACTTGTCACATCAACAACTACCTACTTTCTTTTTTTGTCACTTTGCAATTTTTTTCAATTAATTTTTATAATTAATTTATAGAACCTTCATTTGTTCCCCCAAATGACCACGGACTACGTTTTAAATTCTTAAATTGTTCATTTGTTTTCGTCGGTTGTTTACACGTTAAACAAACGACGACACGATTGCGTTTCAGTAAATATTTTCCGAGCTGCTTGGCAAATTGCGGCGACGGCGGCGACTTTCGATAAGAACAAGAACGCAAAATGTTATTAATAAACTCTCTCCGCCTTGAAGTCGCAAGTCCGATCGCGACTTGCACTTGAATTAAAAAAACACAACTACATCGAAATGCAAATCCAAATAACTACATTAAACCGCATACATGTAAACAAGGTGGCCTATATCTACTCATATGATTCGTATCAAATGACTCACAAACCGAAATAAACGCAACTCGGCGACAATTAATTGACTTGCATTGATTCCTCAACCACTTACGCGAATTTCCTATATTAACAAATGACTAACAATTGTTTATTTACCTGTTAAGTTGCAAAATATCTTAGTTACGGGCACAACTACGAATGTTGTGTTCGTGTTGTTCAATTGTTTGTTGTTTATAATAGTCGCCTAGTTTTGTTGTTCTGTTGCACAAGAACAGTTTGTTCTTGTTTAGTTTGTTGCTGTTTATTTCGTTATTTTTTACGTGCTGGGTTGTTGATAAATTGAGGATTTGACAACACCCTACGCACATTTTACTTTTAACTATATTTATTGTTTGTAGATGGCGCCAGATATACAAGTGAAAAATGAAATTGGTGCAGTCTACACATCAGTTTCAGAACATTTCTGAGCAAAACTATAAAATTGAATTTTACTCAATGAAAGTGTTGTTTTCTTGCGCTTGCATTTATTTTAGTTTGTGTTAGTTAAATAAATAAACCTTTGAATATTGTCACGCGTTACAATTAGATTCAATATTTCAATGTACATTGTTAATTAACTCACTGAGTCACTCTAATATGATTAATCAATTAATTGATGATAAAGTGAGATTCAAAGTGCTCTAAGATAACTGTAAGTGGTATAGACATTTAAATGATCAACAATGATAATTTTTTTATATTTTTTAGGCGCATAATTAAATTTCCTATTAGATTTTTTCAATTTTTCAATATTTCAGGTAGTTTTTGAAGGAGAACAAAAGACGATCACGTGGAAGCACGACGACGGTTATAATTGGTGTAGGCATTTAATTTAATTTTGAATTAAAAGAATTTTTGATGAAAACTTAATAACGGAAACTACGGTAATAACGGAAAAAACGGCAATAACGGAAAAAACGGTAATAACGGTAATAAAAATTGAGTTTGTTAGTTTTGAAGTTATTTGAGATAGGAGCGTATTTGTTTATTTTGGCCACTGAGCGCTATTTCAGCGCGTTCAGCCTTATTCAGCAACGAATCCAGCTTATCAACGTGATTGTCCATCGCGCGTTGCAGTTCCGATTGTCGTTCCTGTACGCCTGCAACGGCCGCCTCCTGTCGCGCCGCCTGCATGTCGGCATCCTCGGTCGACGTTTCCGGACTTGGATTTTGGGCATCTTCCGCGGTGGCGCTGCCATTGCCGCTGATATTGATGCTGCCAATCTTCGTCCGCACGAACTCCGTGACGGAGCCGCAACGCACCTTAAAGCGGTCGAGTCGCTTCTGCGTCGTCGACAAGATGCTGTTCAATTCGTCCAGTTTGCCACCAGTTGATTTCAACGTGTCGGCTTGTTCCTCCGCCACCTGCAATTTCACGTTCAAACTCATCAAAACAACTAAAGGGCGCAAAAATTGAGTAATAATTTAGTAAAAATTGAAAAAGTACCTTTAGATTGGCGGCCTCGACGACTTCGCCTTCGACTTCGGCGGCGAGACGGCGATTCTCATCGCCTTCGCGTTTCCGCTGCATGAACTCCTCATAGTCGGGCTTATCGACGCCGAGGAGCTCCGCGCGCATGCATTCGTATTCGTAGGTGCCTTCGGCCATTTGCTCACAGACGACTACTACAAAACTAACAATGCAAGCTGCGTTTTAATTGAAACTTATTAGATTTTGCTATTTGCTATTCCTAAGTCGCAGTAACGGGAACAGCAGGACTTGTTGGCGTGGGACTAGGGATGCAACGTAATGTTGACCTTCGCTTATTGATTTTCCGTTTGGTCCCGAAAACAGGAAAATTTAAAATTGCGCGTGCGCACTTCAAACATTCTTTTCATTTCGATCCAATTCTATTGAATCGTCTTCATCTATTTGTAAATTTAAAACAATGCATCTTAAGAGTAAAGTCACTTAACAAGAAATAAAGACTTGTCAGGTGAAAATAGAAAATATTTACATTTATACTTGATTTGTTTCCGTTTCGTGTTTGTTTTGTCGGTCGGTTGATAGATGGCGCAATTATGTTTGTGACTGAAAATATTTACAAATACATAATAAACGATAAAGACCAACAAGAAGGACAGAGAGATGCACGCACTGCACTGCGACTGCGCCGCGTTCAGTTTGTGGTTTGTTCAATTGTTTGTTTTAGTTCAGTGTTCCGCGACACGTCGCCGCGCCACACAAACACGGTATCTTCTGGTCTTCCAGCGGGAACTTGTAATCGTACGTGATTTCCTCGTTCACGCCGATTGGTTGCTTCGAGTAGATGACGATCTTCTTCTGTGACTCTATCGTTATCACCTTCGCATAACAATTGGGCTAAAAACAACAAAACAAGACATTTAAGTGCTACCAATCCATAGATGGCGCTCGATGGCGGTGCGACACTTACATTACAACTGTGATTAATAAACCGCGCCAGATTGCCCGCCTTAGTCGCGTCGATGATACTCTCCAAGTCGATGCGAAACAGATACGAACTCCCAATACCTATCGCTTCGTATTGATGTTCCCGCAAGTCGGCGATAGATGGCCGTACACGCTGCCCGACATACTCGATGACCATCTCGTCGGCGGCGATCGGTTCCATCGCAAAGAGTCCCCAGTCGTGTATGGACGACTTGGCGAACTTGATTTGCTTCTTGCGGAACTTGAGCTGATTGAATTTGAGCAGGTCCGAGTCCGTGTCGATGCCGAACGCGGTCAACAGGCGGCGCTGATTGGAGCGGGCTTCCCGCGACAGCCCTTGGAACTTGTTGGCAATGGGGGCGCTGCCCGGCGACGTCGTCGTCAGGTTGCGCGCGTGGTGATACTTGTACTTGGCCTTCTCCTGCGCCGTAATCATATAGAAGCCTTCGGTGCGCGCGCACCCGGTGGCATGCTGCTTCCAATCGGTGTCTCGATCCTTGTCGCGCTTCCGCTTCCGACTGCTGGATGTCGCCACTGTCGCCGCGACCGGCACGTGCAGATCGGTGATGCAATGATCGACCCAATGCGTGTCGTTCAGCCAATAGCCGAGACTGTCGTTGGCCAGCATCGACTCGTAGGACGTCTGCATGTAGGCGATATCCTCGGCGTCGATGCCCTTCGTGAGGAACTCGTAGAGGATCGCCATCTCGGCGGCAAGGTCGCGCCGGCCGTAAACCATCGGTTTCGCCGCCGGTTGCATGGCGCGCTCAAAGAACGACTGCTGGTCGAAGAGGTTCTGCAACTCCTGGAACTTGCGGTCTTTGGCATTCTTGCGCGGCTTGGTCACCTTCGGCTTCTTTTCTTTGACAGGGGCAGGAAGCGGCTGGATGGTGGTTATTGGTGGCTCTGGAGGATTAACGACGTCGTCCTGTTCGGGAATATTGTAGCCGTGATCATGGAGGAGCGTTTCTTGCACTTGAAGGTTCTCCTTTTGCTCGTTAGAGGGCACTGGTCGCTGAATGCAGTACGAATGCTCAATGGCCACCTGTGAACGGGGGCTGGAAACATCCGACGACTCCGATATGGACACAGACAAGCGCTCGCTCTGTCCGTTGAACGACGGCAGCTTGGCGACTTCGTCGTCGTGCGATTTATGCGCGGCGAACAGCGCAAGCGCTTCGATCGCGCTCGATTCCATATCCGATTCGGGTTCGTCTAGTTTCACCTCAATCTCGATAGGTTTTTTAATCTTCTTCGGTTTCTTTGCGTCTTCTTCCGCTTGTTTATCGGCGCGCAGCTTCTCGGCCGCTTTGCGCGCCTCCTCTTCGGCTTCGCGCCGTTCTAGTTCCTCAAGCTCCCGCTTCTTCTCCTCCAGCTCCATCTCGAGGCGTTCCTGTTCGATCTGCGCCATCCATTCGGTGTTGCGGCGCCGCCGCTCGAGATATTCGCGCTCGTCATCGCTGAGATCACTATCGCCGTCCAGCAGCTTGTCTAATGTGCTCTTCTTCTTCTTTTTCTGTTCCAATTCCTGTTCCAGTTCCTGTTCGATCTCCTTATCACGCTCCAAATCCTCAGCCTCGTCCTTTGTGGGCGTTTTGTCCATGTCCATCGCATTGTCGTCCATGTCCATGTGGACGGGCTCCGGCGTGGTGTTGCGCGCCTCAATCCCGTCCTCTATCGGCGAGCGGCTGAGTTCGTCCAGATTACTAATAGGCGACAGGCCGCCATCTTCCGGCATGGGTGTGACGCTCTTACTGCGACTTCGACTCTTGCTGCGGCGCGGCCGCCGCGAATCGTCGTCCGACGAGTCCGAGTCGCTCGAACTCGAACTCGTCGAACTGTACGACGAGGAGCTCGAAGAAGTGGACGCTTTGCGCACGCGCCGCATGCTCTTCTGCGTGGCGGGTTGCGACTCTTCGTCCGAGTTGCGTATAATCTCCTCGTTGTCCGACTTGCGGTCTTCGTCCAGTTGCACGGGGCTGGGGATCTTCTTCCGCCGGAAACTGGGCATCTTGGGGAGCGCGGCGCGCAGACCCAGACCCAGCGTGTCGAAGCTATCGCGGTTCGCGTCCAGCAGCAGACTGATGCTGTCGCGGATAGGTGGCGCTTCAACCGGCGCCGCAGTGTCCCCGAGTATAGATGTCGCCTTCTTCGCCGACTCCTCCTCCCACCATGTCTCGAACTTTTTGAACGCGGTGCTCTCGACCATCTTCTTGTTGAAATCCTTCTTGAGGATCTGCTTGAGCTCCTGCGCAATCTGCTGCACGACGCCGTTGATTGTCGGCGTGTGCGGCACTTGCGCTTCTTTGCCGCCGAGAGATGGCGCCGCCGTCGGACCCGCCCTATGTGGAAACGGATAGTAGGATGAGGGCTGGAAGGGAAACTGGTATTGGTTCATGTACATGGGACCCGCGGGCGCCGCCCCCGGCGGCGGATACGGCTGGTACTGCCGCCAGTCACCAACCCCCGGCGGATACGGATAGCCATAGTACTGCGGCTGCTGCGGTTGCGGATAGTCGACGATTTTTTCATTGCTACTGAGCGAACTCAGCGACATCTCGTCATCCAGCGACTTCGCCGCCTCCACCTTAAAGTCGGCAATGGGCGAGTAGTTCTTCTGCGCGCCGGTGAGTAGTTCGTCCTCCGAGGACGAGATGTCGCTGCCGATCTTATCCGCCGAAGCGGCCGTGCGCCGCGCATGCGCCTCTTCGATATTCTCGCGGTAACACTCGAGATAGATGTCGCGCGTTATAAACGGCGACGGGTACGGGGAGACAGGCGGCGAGTCTTGCGGCAGCGCTGCCGTCTCCGGCGCCGGTGGGTTAATTGGCAGATCTGAGAGAGAAACACTTGAACGATCTACAAAAAGCAAGAGAAAATTAAAATCATAAAAAAAGTCAAGTTGAGAGTCTCACCGTCATCACTATCGATGGAGGCCGGTAGCCGCGGACTGAGCCGACTAGATGGCGCTGTCGTCGTCGCGGTACCGTTCTCTTCGTCCGAATCCGGAAAGCTCAAAAACGGCGGCGCATTCGGCGTCTTGCCCTTCAAGAGCAGCGCGATCCGCGTGTCCAGATCGAGCGGATTCTCCCGATCGTCGTCCTTCTCCTTGTTGCTCTCTCGACTATTGCTGTTGTCCTTGTCCCAGGAGCGCTGCTCGCGCTCGCGCTCCTTTTTCCGCTCCTTTTTGTGGCGGCGCTTTTCACGCTTCGCATCCTTCTCGACGGCTGCAACGGGCACCACCGCCTCCGTCCATTTGGGCGTCGGCGGCGCTGCATGTGGCGCCATCTCGGGGGGCCATTGCCGCGGCATCGGCGGCCACGTGTTCATCGGCGTCGTATACGACGAGTAATGCGACGAGTACATCATGTAATCGTACGACATGGGCGAGGGGGTCGCGCTAGCGCCGGGCGGCGGTGGCGGGGGGTACACCCCGGGTGGGGGATGCGGTTGTTGCGGCGGAAGCGGCGCGTACATCTCGTTGTAACCCCGTCGGTAACCCTCCCGCTCTCGGTCCGAGTCCTTCCGCCGGGATTTGTTGTCTCTCTCGCGCTCCCTGTCCCTGTTCTTCTCGCGGTCTCTTTCTCGGTCGCGATCACGTTCACGCTCGCGCTCCCTATCTCTATCTCGCTCTCTTTCGCGTTCGCGTTCACGTTCTTCTTCTTTGTCTTCTTCCTTTTTCTCGCGCTCTTCGGGTGGTGGTTTCTTGACGGGTTTCTCGACGACTGGCGGTTTCTTTTCGGTGGAGGCGTCTTCAAATTTCGCTTTGATCTTCTCCGCAAAAGGGTCTAGAAACACTTCGAGGATCTTCCCCATTACACTAGTGTTGTTCAATTTCTCCACGCAGAGTTTCGCTTCGGCCACTGTCTCATAGACGGCGCGACCCAACCCGAGATGCTTGTTGGTCACCGGGTGGTAATAAATCTGGAGCTCCTCAACGCTCCCAAACTTCTGGACCATTTCTTTGAGGAACTGCTTATCAATGTTGTCATTCAGGTGATAAATTGACACTTCGATGGAGGGCGGTTCGCCAATGTAATGCGCATCTATTTTAAACCTACCAAACAAATTAAAATTCAACAATTTGAAAATTTAGAATACAAGAAAGAAAAACTTTGGAAAAACTACGAAAACAAGTTTGAGGTTACGTTGCTGTTTTCGTTTGTTATTGTTGTCAGTTTCTAACGGTTTTTTCGAGTTTTTCTCATTTCTTCAACAAAATCACAAAATATTCAGTGTTACCTAGGTACAGGAAGCTCAAGGATCTCCAGCCGCGTCCAAATCCTTGTGAGTTGATTCCGCGGATCGCGCGGCGTTGGCGAGCTGTACGAAGGATCCCCGGCGACCAGCCCATCGTAGCGGTACAACTTGGCGGCCCCCTTGACCAGGCCAGGATCGCAGATCAACTTGTAGTTTTTCGGCTGCTGCAATTTGCCCGGGGCGCCTGGAGTGGCGAGTCCAGGCGTCGCGTTCGCTGGGTTGGCGCTCGTCCTGGCATCCATCCCATTCATTCTCGCTGCATGCAACCGAAATCCACAGAAATCGCCGGATTAGCACCTGCCAGGTGTCTTTTAAGTCAGGACTTACGTTAATAAACTTCAACTAGGCTCGTACACATAACTTTTCATCATCTCTCGCGATGACTTCTAGGTTATGTCTACTGGTAAAAATTTCTATTTCGTGCAAAATGCAGACTAGCAATGCAATCTGTGTGATTATTTAATAAATTAAATGAGAATTTCTTATTTTATGCGTTAACTATTTATGCCGTTATGCGTACTCGCGAAAATTCAAAATCTAATGCGTGCTTTTGTTTACTTTTTGCTTAAGTCTTTGCTTGGAATTATTCAAATCTAATACTTGTACTATGAGAGGCAATTAGTTGTGCGTTTGTTAATGTGTGTCTTTAAACGTAATTGCGCCTTTATGAGTGATTTTTGATTAATTATTATTCAGCTTGCACACCGCGAACGAACGCTTATGAATCGGATGCAAACAAACCAAACACTCGCTACGATAGGCAACGCGCTACTGTCATTTTACTGTCAGCGTGTCACTTAGTTAAACACTTATATACGGAGTGTTCCATAAATTTTGCTCAACTTTAAATTACTCGCAAACTAACAATTTTAAAGAAAAACACCCGAGGGCTTTCTTATAGAGAATTTAATTCTGGACAACTTTGTCATAAATCATTTTTCCCTAAATTGCATGTTTCCGTAATAAACTTATTATTTAATATTTAAAACAACTAGTATATTAAGCCCATTCGGGAATGATTCGGGTATTGGCGTGCTCTGAATATCATTGAATAACAAATTCGTCATTTATCTGTCACCTAGTCAGCGATCAAAAGAGAAAAACTTTTCACGAAGAAAATTTTGTAAATCATCAAAAAAAACGCAATAAATCGGTAAAATGTTCAAAAACTTCTTCAATAATATTCTACCCAGGGTGAAGGCTGACGATGAAGAGCTTGTAGACCCCCAACAAACCCTAAGAGTATGTTAATGACCAAATTTCGGAATTAACCTCAAAATTACATAATAAACTTCCAAGTAACTCAAAAATTAAATAATTTTTTTTCTGGTTTACAGGACGAATGCCGCGATGATCATCATGTAAAGCCTCTCATCGAAAAATACGAGGCTTGCAACAATCGTGTCAACTCGCGCAGCCAAACAGCCGAGACGTGCGTCGAGGAATTATTTGATATGTTGCATGCTATCGACCATTGTGTCACACCAAAATTGTTCCCGCTACTTAAGTAACTCTCTTAGATTATATAAAATGATGTAAAGTAAAAATGTGAGCGAGTAGTCACAATAAATTAGTTAACCTTAATATCAGTAACTTTAATTTAAATATTTACACTCAATATAATATATAAAAATTATACAGTGTGTTCTGAGACCGAACACATTGTATATAAATCGATAAATCTGAATAAGTTTATTTCCAGTACCTTTTCAACTTCAAGTTTGACCATTTTTATCTTGAGTGAAAATGCAGATTATTAGATGATCCAATGGAATGTTTGTATTTTTGGTTTTGGTTATTTTCATTTGTTTCGATGCTCTCGTATGCTTTCATTTGCCAATCAATTTTGTTATTGTCCAACACCAGTTTTCAAGACGTCAAAGCACACTTTGCAGACGCGCACTGGTTTATTCTCCCCGAATTTAATAATAGGCACCTCTTGATCTGAGCATTTCGAGCACAAGACCCGACTGCAATGCCGACAGTGATGCTTGCGTATCATTATCGTAAAGCTAACGCCGCATTCCTGGCACATATCGGTCGAAGCCCACGGGACTTGCTGCGCCAACTGGTCCAGGAGGCGATAAAGCAGTTGCTTGGTCGCCACCTGATAATTAAAGATGGTGACACGTTCGTGGTTCTCCATGGCTAGGCTAGCGCTAGCCTTAACAAGCACGCGACACAAGTTCCCGTTGCCTTTCATGTACGCTAAGAGCAGGGGCGTATTACCGTCAACGTCGGGCTTATTAATGGGGTAATCGGACATGCACTCCAGAAACAGTTCGCAAATTGCCGCAGAGTTGTCCTTGCCATGTTTGCACAGCTCATGCAATGGGTTGCGACCCTTCAAGTTGACTGCCTCGGCGTCTATCGTCGATTCCGTCAACAAGACACGCACCTGTGCATAAAGCATGTTTTACACTATGTAATTTGAACATCCAATCTTCGGAATTGCAAATAAAACTGCTTGAATTTCATACATAATGAAATTCAAGCAGTGAATTTAAATTTGCATTTAAAAAAATGAATTTCATTTTACGAAATTTTAAATATTATTATAAAAACTGAATTACAATACATATACACTTGCTCAATATTATTTGAAAATCTTTAATATCAATTGAAGATTGAATTACAGTTGGAAAAGTGGTAGAAAATGATGTTAAAAAGATGTGTTGGGTACTTACGACATTAAGATGACCCTCTCGGACACCAACATGCAAGGCATTATCGCCGTTGACGTCAACTGCGTCGAAATCAGCGTTGTTCTGAATCAGGGCCAAAACACCGGGCGCATTGCCTGCATGTGCGGCCACGTGCAACGCTGTTTGCCTAAAAATCAACAAATAAAGCCCCCTTCACACTAAAACTTTACTTGGGTTACTTGTGCACATCGCGATCTTCCATGCGCGCACCAGCTAGTATGATGCTGCGCAGTAGCGTCTCATTGCCGCACCTCGCCGCCAAATGTATAGGTGGCGTTAGTGTAGGGTCCTGCACTCTTGAATTGACGTCGACTTGTATGGACAAAAGAAAGAGGACGCTTTCGAGGTCCGCTTTCTTAATCGCCGTGTGCAGAAAGTTGTGCCCTCTAGCGTCAAACTACAGAAAACTTTAAAAATAAGTAAATTGTAAGGGTGCGTTCACACTAACGCTACCTGTTCAGCAGCGGACGGCATCTTGTCTAAGATCGACTGTGCAGCTTTATTGTTGCGTACTGTCAACGCGGTGGCGAACGCACTTAGTCCGGCTTTATCGCGCAGACTCAAATCGATTTCGGGAACGCTTAACAACAGCGAAATGATCGCGGGTTGCTGATGTTCGATGGCTAAATGCAGGGGTGTTTTGTTATCGCAGTCGCGACTATTCACATTCGCGCGATGTTCGACCAAAGTCTGCAAAGAAACATAGAAGTAAAGGTGCGTGCACACTAAAGCGTCTTTAAGAGGGCCGTACCTGAACGACTTGGTCAAGCCCCCATTGACAGCACAGGTGTAGGGGCGACGCCCCATCTTTGGCCTCCTCCCCGCCTTCGCCCTGCGCGCCGGGCATGCGCGACGAGTCCAAATCGCAACCCGCCTGTATGAGAAAAATCGCCGCCGGCTCTTTGTTCTCGTCAATGGCACGATGCAACAAGGTTTGTCGGCACCCGTCCGGCCCCGCGCCCCAACAGTCCGTATCAGCGCCATGTCGCACCAGGATACTCGCAATGTTATCCTGGCCGGAATCAAGCGCCGCCCACAGCGCGCAGTTGCCCAACCTATCTGTAGCAGACATGTCAACGCCCAGGCTGCACAAAGCGTCGACGACTTCCGCCAGCCGGCAGTGAATCGCCAGTTGCAGGGGACTTTCGTAATCCGCCGTCATCGCATTGATGTCGGCGCCGTGTTCGAGCAGGAAGAGCGCCGTCTCGTGGTCCTCCTTCAAGATCGCCTGGTGCAGCAGCGTGAAATCCTTGCCGTTGCGCACATTGACGTCGGCGTTGCCTTCGATGAGAATCGGGACGAGTCGCTTGTGGCCCAAATTCAGGGCCAAACTGACAGGCGTCTCGCCATCCGCGTCGCGCACATTAAAATCGGCTTTCGGACCGTTTTTTTCAAGTTTTTCCAGTTCCAGATTGTTGTAGTCGACCAGCGATTTGATTGCCTCGAGGGAGTCGCCCACGACGGCGTAGTGCAAGCCTGCGCGGCGCTCCACATTCGTGAGGATGTTCGGATTGGTGCCTAGGGAGAGCAACTTGGACAGGAAGCAACTGGCGTTCGCTTTGCACGCGCAATGCACGCACGTCTCGCCGGCGGCGTTGCAATGGTTGTAGTTGTGCACGTGGTCGGCTAGGAAGGTGGCCGCGTGCTGGGCGCCATCCTGGAGGAGCACTTGCAGGAGACAATCGTTTGTTTTGGCGTAGATGGGCTCGCAATGCGCGTTTTGGGCGATTAGCGCGCGCGCGTAGCGTTCTTCGCCCGATTCGAATTTTAGCAGCGCGTGGTACAGCGGGACGTGGTCGTCGTTTGTTTTCACATTCAGTTCTAGGTATTGATTGGCGATCAGCAAGTCGAAGAGTTCTTGATTGTCGGCCATTATCGCAATATGGAGGGCGGTGCTGAAAAGCGTTACTTCAACATTTAAAAAATGTAAGGAATTATAATGTATAAATGTAAATATGTATGTAATTTGTAAAAATGTTATATTTAATATGTAAAAATGTAATTTGTAATTTGAAAAATGTAATTTGTAGAAATGAAATATTTATTTTGTTAAAAGGTAATTTTTATTTTAAAACATGTAATATGTAATTTGTAGAAATGTAATATTTATTTTGTTAAAAGGTAATTTTTATTTTAAAAATTGTAATATTTAATTTGTAAAAATGTAATTTAAAATTTTAAAAAATTTAATTTGTAAAAATGTAATATTGGATTTGTATAAATGTAATTTGTAATTTAAAAAAACGCAATTTGCAAAAAATGAAAAAATTAAAATTTGTAAACAAATTAAATATTTCTATGTAGTGTAAAGGAAAAGGAAACTTACAATCCGTGCTTGTTCTGAGCGTTAATATTGACATTCTTGTTGATGAGCTTCTCGGCAATGCTGAGAGCATCCTCGAGCGTGTTTGTATTGGCGAGCAGATGCAGCGCCGTCTCGTTTTCGTTGCGTGTCGTTAGGGATGCGTCGCAATTGGCGTCCAAGAGAAACAAGGCGCTGAATTTGTCCTCGTGACGCACGGCGCGATGCAGCAGCGTCTCGCCGGAATTGTCGCGAATGTTCAGATCGGCGTTGTGTTGCACGAGGGTTTTGGCGATGCTCTCGTTTTGCGAACGCAGCGCCAGGTCTAGGGGGAGTTCCCCTGATTGCGACCATACGTTCACAATGTCTGATAACTGTGTACAAATAATTCACAAATTACTCAAAATTCTAAAATTCAAAAATTTCAATGTGGAGTGGACACATTGTATGTGACAAATTAAGACTAGGGACATGGGGTCATGGCCTAGTTTTACGATTCAGTTTCGTTTAAATTTATAAAAGTTGAAATGAAAGAGTTTATTTCGGGTGCGCGTGCGATTTACAGTCGACGCTCAAATTTGCATATCGACACAAAACACTTCGAGTTCGCTCAAATTCAAAGCCAAATAAACTTTCAACACATGCAACCACATTGACGGTGACGAGTACCGTTAAAGCGTTTTTATTAAGCGAACAACAGCTACAAAAATATCGGAGAATGTCAAGGCTGAACCAAAATTTACACAAAATTTAACATTTTCATCTTTTAAAGAGAATTTCCTCGATTATTTGTAAACTGAAAACGAGAAAATCGACTTTCGACTCAGTAAGAAATTTAAGTTAATGACTCAGTAATGATACTGAGTCAAGTTGACACAACGGAAAATCCACATGCTTAATGCTTTGCTTTTCTTTTCTCTTTTCAAGAGTTGTAAAAATGTTTGAATGGTGGCTGGACGTGGACGTGAGTCAAAACATATTTTTGTTGCGGTTAGCTTTTGGTTTTCGTAACAAATTGTAACGAAAAACAGATGTAGGTACAGCGCTAATTAATAACAAGTCCTTTTAACAACTCA
>JARJDT010007491.1:0-16064 GCA_030264655.1 Leptusa sp. GC000079
CGTAATGGCATTCTTAAGGTTGGCTCAATAAAGTCTTATTAAACTTAACACACTGAGTACTCTTAACCATCCTGGTCAATTCAACCCCGTCACGACCTCGTACTAAGCGAGTCGCCCGAATCTATTAAAGCCGAGTCGTGAGAATAATGGCAATAGAACATTCCGGGGTTGCGATTTCGACAAACACGATCAAATCGAAACTCCTTGACATGGAGGTAGACGCAGCAAAGACGTGCAGCGCGTTTGGCGTTGGTCACCATGGCCATTCGAAACAAAGATGGCGACCGACGAAACCGGGAAATGCTGCAGATTTAAAGGCTGTCAATCGGGATGGTAACAAATGTGTTTTTGATTACAAACACGTCAAGTGCTATGATTGCAAACAGTTTCAAGAACACATTTCAAGAACAAGTGCCCGCGTCTAAACGGTGTAAACAGAGGTTTTTTTAAAGAAAACAGACAATTCCGCGTTCAGTGCGGAGATACAAAAAGTTTGGGCGGTACATAGACTCTGGAGCGAGCGTTCATCTTGTATCAAATCGCGAATTGCTAAGTAACCTATCGGAAGGGGAAGTGCGCGAAATAGTTGTGGCAAATAAGACAGCAATACCAGTTACATGTAGAGGAGACATGTGTTTAAAAACCAGAGTTGATGACTGCACCTATGACGTACAAATAAAAGGAGTACATTGCGTTCCGGAGTCGAAGACGAATCTTCTGTCATCGAGAATGGAAATCGAGTTGTTTTTTAACCAATATTGCTGTTCGATATACAACAAGGAATTGGAGTGACTGAATTAGTCGACGGCGCATACCGATTGAAGTTAGTGAAGGAACCGGCTTGTTTGTTTTCTGAAGTTTCCGGCAATACATGGCACAGGCGCTTTGGTCATACAAATAGCAAGGCATTGAATCAAATAAAAGGTGGGGCTGTCAATGGACTGGAATGTCCTGAGACCTTCCATATCAGAAACCGCAATTGCCAGGTATACTGCGAAGGAAAACAAACGAGGACAACTTAAAACTCAATAGAGGATCGAGTTTGCGGACGCGGCGTTGTCGTTGTGTAGTAGTGTGTTGTGTCTTTGATTGCATTTTAAGCAATTGCGCGCGACGCAATCATCTACAGAGTGTCCTCTTCGCAGACAATTCATGCACAGCTTAAAATCCGTACATGTCTTAGCTCTTTCACTTAGATTCAAGTTCAAAAACTTACTACAAGGATACATAAGATGATTGGGATTTTTACAATAATTGCATGCAGCATATTTCTTAGTTGCGAGGTATGAATTTACCGAGTTGATAGTCGGCTTTGAATAACTTGGCTTGTTCTGATAATAATTTGGACGATTGAGTTGAGTGTCTTGGCTGTGATGTGCATTGAAATGCCTTGGCCTGCTTGAATCACTCGATGTTGATGGTTTGTTTATACTGAGCGTTTCTAGTACATTGCAACGCGCGGATAAATACTCGATTAAATCAGTTAATGTTGCAGTTGTTGTCAATTGATTTCTTTTTATTTCCCATTCGCGCCTTGAGACGTAATCTAGTTTTGTTGTAATCAAATAGCTAATCAAAGTATCCCAAGCATCCGTTGGCTGTTTTAAATTATTTAATGATCTTAGATTACTTTGAACGACTTCGATGATGTTTCGAATGCCGATGGCACTTTCCTTTGACAAGGGTGGTAGCTCAAAGAGAGATTTTACATGATTGTGAATTACCAAATTGCTGTTATCGTATCTATCCAATAAAAGTTGCCATGCTACGGAGTAGTTATCATTTGAAGCTTGAATGGAACGAATTAGTTTGGACGGCTCCTTGTCTAACGAAGAACGCAAATAAATGAATTTTTGTATATTGCTTATGTCAGAATTGGAATCAACAATTGCAATGAACATATCGCGAAATTCTGCCCAAGAGTCATAAGAGCCACTGAAGATTGGCAATTTCAAAGGCGGAAGTTTTATTCCGTCGCGAGAAACAAGAGACGGACTTGGCGACGGTACAACATTAGTACTATAATTAGCCGTATTAATGGCATTTGCTGGCCCGTGAAAATTTTGTAATAGATCTTTTGAATTTAATAAACACGCTACAATGTTAGTTATCATCTCGTCGCGCTCTTTGTCTTGGGCTGCGTCGTCAGGTAACAAGAAATCAATTTGGTCCTGAACGGCGCTGAATGATAATTGTGCGTTCTCAATAGTGCGTCTGCGCATTTCAATACTCAAAATGGTTGCCTCATCTACATTGAGAGGATCAATTTGACTTAAGTATTTGGTGAATAGCGTGACTTGCCGTTTAAATACACCACGTTGGCTAACTAATCGCTTTAGCTCCGGCGGTGGAGGTGAAAGCGATGGGGCCGAAGGCGGCGCCATAATTCAAAAAATGTTATGAAGCGAAATACGTAATAAAAAACCGACACAAATGCACAAAAATGAAGCAATGTCAAAATGTGGGGAAATATTGTTAAATGATTAGGTACTTACAGGATTAATTGGGCGCCTGCAAGAGACCATGCCAAATCCGAGTGATGATGACTGCGTAGATCTGGTTGAGTTTCAAAATGGCCTCTGAGACACGTCACGTTGATCCTGATGCTGATGCGACTGGACAGTGCGGTTGATCTCAGATGGCTTCGTGTTGTTGTTTGGCGCTTATCAATTGTTATGATGATAGCGTGATGTTGATAGCAATGCGATTGCGAATGCGTTGAATTTCACTGTTAGTGATATTATGAACCTCGTGGTGATTTCTCTTCATCCGGTTCGAAGGACCATGTTTCGTGGCCTGCCTGTTGGGGCCACACTGCCTTGGATCCAGAAGCGATGTTGGATCGTTTAAGGGAGTTGATTTGTTGTTGTACTGATTGATTGTTTCGAATGAGGAGAAATCGTAGGTTTTTTGATTGTGGTACAACGCGTGTAGGCAAAAATAGGAAATAGTGAACAAAATGTACAATAAGATTTTATTTTAATCTGTGAGGTATTGCTCGATAGTCGTCTACTTTTGCACTGTCCGTCTTGCGTATATTTTTACAACAATTGCTCAAATAAAGATGCGTCGCGCATTGGTTTCGCACGCATGTGCGGCTCACAGCATTTTAACTGGCTTGAACAAGATAATAGTGTCACGACTCGGTTTTTGATAGGTTTTTGGGCACTCACTTGTTGCGAGGTCGTGACGTATTCTTAATTGAATACCGGGATATTTGGTTAGGTACTCTTCACTGATTAAGCATAAACAACATGGCGTAGTTCACATCGAAAACTCCAGCAGCTGAAAATTGCGGTTTTAAATAAGTTGATATCCTTAATATTTTCAAAAACTTCGCTTCGAGTTTAGGGTTCAATGCAGAAAGTTGTAGTGCTTTATGAGCCAGAAAAATTGTCTCCGTACCTTCATTAACAACATGCCGACATTTGACTGGCATCAAAACACCATGCATCTAAAATGAATATGAACTTGTTTCAATACACTAAACGAGGAAACATTACTTGTCATTACAATACTTACACTTGATTGCAAAATCTAAACGCCCCAGAAAACGTAAAAATCGACATGAAAAATGTTAAATTGAACCAAAGATGACCGATAATATAGTAGACTATCCAAAATATAGTCAGGAAAATATGCCAACCATAAAGCCCATTGAAACTGCGCACCATTTCTTGCTGATTTTCGATTAAATGTAAGAAAACGTCAGGTTCAGTTTTAACTAAATCAATATCAAGTCCAGTGCAATCTTGCTGGTGCTCTATAACATGGATAGTGTTTGTTTTTATTATTAAATTGGATGGCCTTTCTACGGGGAAGTATCAGGCTTTTTATTGTATTTTTGTAATAATTAATTTCATGTTTATCGATGAATTTCTTAATGTACTTGTTTGAAAGGGCAATAGAATCTTGTATAAAGTGCAACATGTACAATTCCAAGAAAATTGAAAGGATAAATACGTATTGTGGGAGAATTGCCATCCAATAAGCAAACGCAAAGTATTTTGCAGATGTAATATAATGTCCGCCAATATTTCGTAGAAGAAAAAACAAAGTTGCCAGGAAGAAAGTTAAATATTTCTTTATTTCATAGGCTTGGTTTAACTCGCCTTCTTTAACACCCAATATTGTATATATGTCTTCAATATTTTGTTTACATTTTATCAACTTGCTGAATGCACTCGAAATGTTGACTTTACTTGACGTAAATTGCTTGTAAATTGATCAGCATCACAATTAAGAGCTGTGATAATCGGGATGCGACAAACGATGGTATGCAAAGAGCACAGGTCATGGTTAACACACCATGATAAATATTACCAATGGAATAAACCAAGTTGAAACCAAGCATAAATATACCATAGTTGCGATTTTTGCTGTTTTTGCCAATTTTGATTTGATAAATGCCAAAAATCTTGCACAAAGTTATAAATGCTGAATTTGAGTTAACGGGCACACGTTGCATGGTTGCTTGTTTCATTTTATTAACTTTACTGGCTTTCGTGGTAAATTTATAAATAATTCTAAAGTTTCATTTGTTCAATTCACTTAACAAATATTGTCGGTTTACTTTCTTACTTTCATAGGTAAATTATATGGGCAGTATAAAAAGAAAGGTATGTAATCATGCAGGTTTTCGATGTCGAATTAAGTTTCCCTGAATTTAAAAAAGAGAGGTATGAAATGATGTCCGTGTGTGTGTGCGAGTGCGTGCCTAACGCTAAGTTGGATTATCGAATAAAACTGAGTAGATTTAGGGCCAGATAGGAAAATAACTATAATCCCTAAAAATTTAAAATTTAAAACTCAAATAACTTAAAAACTAGTAAGTTTTGGGAAAAAATATAAAAGTTTATTCTATTGTAGAATTTAGAATTCTGAACTGAAATTATGACTACGTTATTTCTCAAAAATGCATATATTATGATGAAACTCAGAATTTCTTATATTGACAGTAATATTGCCATGGGAATGCAACGGCTGCAGTGCACCATTCACAATACGTTGTAGCTTTTAAGATCAGAAAATTTCGTGGAGTCCCAATAAAGTTTATTAATTTTCCATTCCAATGATTAAACATAAACATAATTAAACAGTTGACAACGTGGGAAATTCGAGCACATAAATTAGTTAAAATACTAATAATAATTAAATGAAAGATAGTCGACTTTCGGAAAAGCAAATTTGTTTACTCGAATCCCAGTAACAACGGTTCATGTTTCGACCCGTTCCGGGTCATGATCAGAGCTGTAACGGAACAAGTGTAAGTGCCGCGCGTGTCATAATGCAGCGCGCTAGCAACAATTTATTGTGCTTGTAATTTCATCATAAAATTTGCTTTTCTTCTTGTGTAAATAAATAAAGTAAACATAGCCACAGAACTAATTAATGAAATATTAAGGTTAATGATTGAATAGATTCAATTTCACGATTCTCTTACGAAAATTACGAGACAAATAAATAATTTAAAGTAATAAACAAAATATGCAACATATTAAATGCAATAAAATGCACATTATTTAAGTAGAAAGTAGAAATTTAAAATGAATTCATTCTATGACTTCTTTTATCGTTTTAATTAGTGGCACTTTCATTAGCACTTAAAGGCTCTTCATAAGCACATGATTCGTCGGATTTACTAGAATTATCATTTTCACTTGTGGAGTTAATGTCGTTTATGGCACTATTGTTGACTTCCACAATTACCGAACTTTCACACCTTTTATTAGGAATATTGGTTTTAACATTATTATAAGCACGATACATCTATGCCTATCCATCGTCGATAAACTTGACGTCTCTGTCCGTTCTTCTTCACTAAACATCTAAAAGCTTTGGATTCTTCATCAAAACCTAGGAATACTGTTTCTTCGGCCTTCGGGTCCAGTTTTCCTCGTGGGAAATCTTGAACGAGGGTGAAACATGTGGTGCCAAAACAATGCAGATGATAGATTTTTTAAAACACCATAGTTCCGCAGTTTGGAAACATGTAGGCAGAACATCTTATTGTTTTTGTTAATATTTTTGTTTACGAGAAATATGAAATATCGAGTAATAGTAATATTTTTTGAAATATTCAAATGAATAGGTACAGGATGGAACGTATTTGCTGAATAACTTACAAGTGCCAGTTTTCTTTCGCTCATTTTGAAGAAAAAATCTGAATGGTCGTTAGTTGCAATGTTCGAAGACCTAGATAGGATATACGACGTCATCAAACAAACAAACAAATATTTCCTAATTTCGAACCAGTGGCGGCATTTCCTTTGTCAATTTGACGAGTAAATATTAATAACAAAAAAGTTGCATAATGCTTCGTTTGGATATACAAGATCAACAAACATTAAATAATATCATTCTGAATTTAATTGTTGAAGATTTGGCAAACTCGCGTAGCCAAACGTATGCGTAGGAAATCCAAAAGTTTTGGGCCAATCCGCCTGTTTCTTTATTGCCAATTTCAAGCAAGATATTCTCGCATAGACAAACTAAGTCTTAACGAACATTATGCCATTAGGATTTTCTCTTCAAAATAAGCTAAAGAAAACCGTCATCTGTAGATTCCACACTGTATACGTTTAATTTAAACGTCTATTGATATTTTTGGAAGTGTCAAAACTTTAATTTCTTTGAAATACATATTATAAGGACATCGAATGATCTTAGAAGCAATTCAAATACTAACAGACTGAACCCATTGTTTAATTGTATAATTGATGCATGTTTAATTAATCCAGATTCTTTTTTCATCTAATTTCCTGATGATGGCTGCAATTAAATAGCCGGTTCACGTAGGCAGTCTAACATCATTGTTTTTACCTTGGAGAAGACATCGTCTGTTTTCCGTTATTTGAACCCATTTGCACCGAATAAGTTATGTTGTACTTATAACTATGTTGGACGTAATTTATGTCCATGTACATTGTCATTGATTGTTGCGTAATGTTGTATTGGTTGAAAATAACTTAGAGTGGAACGTATTTCTCGGTGTAAATCACTACTCCATTTTTGAGAACAAAAAAAATCTTGGTAAATTTAATAATAAACCTACCGAGTAATTTAATACAAATATACCATAATATACCATAATGTTTTTTTTAATTTAAAGAATGCAGAAACATGGAAAAATGTCTTCATCCTGTGCGCAATAATTCACTATCTATCAGACCGGCCCGAGAAAATAGTATAGCGGCCCATCCCAGATTAATAAACTATGTCATCCAACAAGCAAGGAAAGTTTGTTTTCCCCCTCTCTCGGCGAACTTGAAATCTTTACTTTCCAAGGCTAGGCAAGAAAATATTTTCCTGGCTGGCCAAGAAAATTAATGGGAATATCCCTTAATAGGTGCGCCATGCAAGCCCTCTCTTTTCAATATTGACAATGAAAATATGATTCAAATTTGATTTATTTTTGTACGAAAAACTAACGCGAATAGGGGCACGTTGCTCGGGATCCACGACAGTAGCCAGTAAAACATAACGTCGAATGCTAATTACTACTCTTTTATTACTACAACTCTTATTGATTCGCTATTGGCTCGCGCAATTCCCGTTGGTACTTTGACGGCCTAGAAGTACCCGCGTGAGCCCTGGCTACTGACTGCCGTTTCGTAAAAATTTAACGCTCATCGTCAGCTCGTACTCTCTCACCTAAGTCCAACTTTAAAACTAGTTATATCTAGTTATTGCAATTAGTGTCGACACAAGCACCAGCGGTCATTCGCATCCCGAGTTCGATTCCGTTTCCGTTCACAAAAACCCGAAGTCGGTGGAATCGAACTCCTGTAACTACTAGCGTTGCATTATCGCGTTTCGCGACATTTTTGGCGCTATTCTTGGGAAGAATGGCTCCTGAAATTCAGGGGTGTTCTTGCCGACACCACTAATCATCTCAAATTAATAAACCATAAAACCTATCACTAAATGCACGGAGTTTACTTATTGGCGGATAATCTGTACGTGACGATCTTCTTTGGGTCATTTTTTCGTTGGTCTATGCAACTCGCACAGACCAACGAAAAGAGAGTGATGTGCACAAGACGAGTTTAATCTTGATCTTGTCTCGAATCTCGACTTTTTTCGATATCAAGCTCGAGATCAATATAAATTTTTTGAGTCGAGATCAATATCGAGATGGATTTAAAAAATCTCGGCGAGACGAGAATTTTTTTTGGCGAGATCTTGATCTCGACCTAGAAAACTTTTACTTTAGTAGTAGGTATGTCTGTATGGAAAATACACACAATTTACTGGATGGAGCTTCGACCCAACTTCAACCTATGCATAAGTGCATTTATCCATAGAATATGACATTTTAGGTTGGTGGAAGTCGCATGCATCTGCATCGAGATCTGCATATCCAATTCTATCCACAATGGCCAAGGACATATTATACATCCCGGCAACTTCAGTATAGTGCCTGCAGAAACCCTTTTTTCAAAGGCAGGACTTGCTATACGTAAACATAGCAATCTTTTATGTGCCAAATCGGCTCATTCCTTACTTTGTTTAAATTCGTGGTATAGTTGTGACCTAATCTAATTTGATGATTTAAATTTTAATAAACCAAAATCACTTTATCAATGCATCTCGTCACAATCCAACAACAATTACATACATTTATATTATCTTGTACATATTTTAATGATGATTTTATATAAAACTTGCAATTTTAAAGGTTTTTCTTTAACTTTAGATTATTACCCGAGCTCTTGTCGAGATTCAAGAACAAGATCGAGATTTGGGAAAATAATCTCGTCAATATCGAGATCAGTATGAAATGTTTCAATCTCGACGAGATCAAGATCGAGATTTCGTGATATCGATCTCGTCTCGACTTTGCGCATCACTATATGCGAGGTCTGCCAAGTTTACATTTTCAGCACAGAAATATCAAATTTATTATAGAAAAAACGCATAAAAAGCCATCCATTCGCCATCAAGGAAGCATACGTAAAATTTCGTATAAATTCACGTTATAAAGAAGACGGGCGGCAATGGATGGCTGAATTGCTGAGTGTACAACAATTACATGAATCGCCTAATGAGACTGAACGTTCAAAGTTGGTGAGAGGCGCGAAAAATTGGTATGAAGATTTGAGGAGTGAATTACCATTGTGGCGAGATTTTATTGAAACATTTAAGAAAACGTTTCATACTAAAGAGAATGTTGTAGATAAATTACACCGATTCACAAGCCGCATCCATTCGAAGGGTGAAGCAGTCGACCAATATATGCTTGAGAAAGTACGACTGTGCAAAAAGCTTTCATTAGAAAAGAAGAAAAGAAGAGACGAGACAATACTTTTGAATGAGACGATAGCCGAAACTGTAAAGTTGGGGGAAGCACGTCATTTTCGCAAAAAACCTTGTGAGGGGCGGTTTTGTTTGGGGGCGAAATTTGGATATTATTTGAAAATCGGCATTCCCTTTTGAATGAGACGATGGCCGAAACTGCAAAGTTGGGGGAAGCACGTCATTTTCACAAAAAAAACTTGTGAGGGGCGGTTTTATGTTTTGGGGCTTAGGTTTGCCGGCCCGAAGTAGAAAATTGGATATTAATTGCAAATCGGCATTCTCTTTTGAATGAGACGATAGCTGAAACTGCAAAGTTGGGGGAAGCACGTCATTTTCACAAAAAAACTTGTGAGGGGCGGTTTTATGTTTGGGGCTTTGGTTTGCCGGCCCGCAGTTAAAATTTGGATATTATTTGCAAATCGGCATTCTCTTTTGAATGACACGATAGCCGAAACTATAAAGTTGGGGGAAGCAAGTCATTTTCGCAAAAAACCTTGTGAGGGGGCGGCTTTATGTTTGGGGCCTTTGGCTTGCCTGTCCGAGATTGAAATTTGGAAATTATTTGCAAATCTGCATTCTCTTTTGAATGAGGCGATAGCCGAAACTGTAAAGTTGGGGGCAGTACGTCATTTTCGCAAAAACCTTTTGGTTTGCAGGTGTTTGGGGATGAATGAAAGAGACATTGTTGAATGATTGTAAATTTGTGGTTGAATGTGAATATTGTAAATATTTCGTATAAGTTTGTATTATTCATTTATTATTTAATTTATTGTGCGCAAGACAATTTTAGCAACAAACGCAAGGGCAATATGTATTTTATTCCTTTATGACGAAGCAATTGAAAGAACGAAAGAGTTGAATAAAGTCAAGCAACAAACCAACATCGATCGGTCTTATCATATCTTTTTGACTAAAACGCGCTGCGCCGTAACCCGTTCGTTCCTCACTTCAAGTTCCAACAAAATTAAGACGTTTTGGCACTTCCAACGTCCAAGGGTCGCCAACACCATCTCGCGCCCTTCATTGTGGTCCTTCGAACCGGATTCAACCAACGATTGAGTCCTTCACAATTGTGATCCATCGGATTTTCGTGCGACCTTGAGGTGAGCATTCCTTTTTTCTATTCGCATATTCGCAATCCTAAACGAGTTCAATACGGCACCTCCAGACTTAACTACACTGCGCAAAAGGCGTGGCGTTCTAAAAACACGCGTAACAATATTTAAAAATTATATTGACGGCTTTGATGAAGATGTAGACTTGACTCCCGCGCAAAAAATTAATATTTCTAAACGTCTTGATGCGCTCGATGGAACCTTAGGTATGTTTCATGGGCTGCAGGATGAAGTAGAATTTTTAAGGGTGGATGACGAATTACAAGAGCAAATAGATTATCGGGATACTTTTGAAACGGAGTATTATGATTCGGTCTCTAGGGCGGAGGCCATTACAGATAACATTTTAACATCAAATAGTCAATCAAACATCAACGTGCAAATTCAACCAGGCTCAAGCCAAACAGCAAGCAACGCGCAATCACTACAAGGCTCAAGCCACACAGCAAGCAACGCGCAGCCACTAAAAGGCTCTTCGGACATTGCAAGTCCGCTCACGGTAACTCCGATTCCAACCGCTTCGGTTTATCAAAACATTCAATTGCCGCGAATTCATTTACCTAGCTTTATCGGAAGGCATGAACACTGGCTTGAGTTCCAGGACAAGTAGCTAACACTCATACATACGAACAATACAATCAATGACATAGAAAAATAGAAAATTTTCAGCTAATAATTACAACGAGGCGTGGAATTTATTTTGCACCCGATACGACAATCTTCGCGTTCTCTCTCAAAACCATTTACAAGCACATTTTAACATTCAGCCAAGGCAGGGCGAAGCGTGCGGAAATTTGCGTCGGATTCTAGATAATGTGACAAAACATGTGAATGCATTGCGTGTACTTAAGCAACCGCATTCAAATCTCTTCGATACATTTATCATTTTTCTTATTTCATCAAAACTTAATTATCAAACCGCGCGCGACTGGGAAAGTCGACTCGTGAACGATCAGTTACCAACTCTAACGGAATATAAACATTTCATTCATAGTAAATGCAATTTGTTAGAAACGTTAGAACTGAACCGCGGTGAAAAACGCGTAAACAAATCGGAAAGTAAATTCAATGCGAATGCACAGCAATCGCATCATAGGTTTGAGCTAAATGCAAATTCAACTATTGTCAATAACGCTCAAAATTATAAATGTCCGGTGTGCAAGCAAGAACATTATCTGCGGAATTGTCCAGCATTATTAAAACTAAATCCTAGAGATCGCATGCTAAAAATCAATCAGTTGAACAGATGTATTAATTAAAAGGTAAAAATAAGACGATGTCTTCTCCAAACTAGTGCAAAAACAGTTTAATGCCTACATGTTTCGGCTATTATCAGCCATCTTCAGGGCTTCTGAATTCCAAGAAACAACAATCAAACAACGAGGTGTTAGACAACTATCATCTACAGTTACAAGTGTTTGGAACATAATCATAAATATAGACTAATACTAATAAAGGTAAAAGGTTCTTACCACCAAGTAAATCAGACCAAAAATAGCAATTATACTTACAAACTATAATGCGCATTAAACAAAAAGAAAAACCAACCATGTGGTCTGTAGCAAAGATACTTAATAAATCATAATTGAATAGATGAAAATAACATAAAAATACACACTCTGTGCAACAACTAACCGCTAACCGAGCAAACTTCAACGTTAATACCGGTTCATCCTAATCAGAATTAATGGATGAAACCGGAAAAAGTTTTGTATTTTGTTCACACTCGTTGAGGCGTAAGAACAAAGTGATTTGAACGAAGGAAGATCAAGCGGTGCTGCGTAGTGAAGTCAGCAGTCAGTTGTCGCACCGAGGGCGCAGGTCTCTGTCCTACCCATCTACCGAAAACTCAGAGCCGGACTGAGAAACGATTGAAATCTCTTTGAACATAACCCCAAAAAATGAGTGTGGAAAAAATGCAATTGAAATACAAATAAACAATTACAAATAATTAAATTTGAAGTATACAACAAAAACCAAACACAAGAACAAAAAGGGGGACAAACAAAAGAGATAAATCTGCCAGGAAAAACTTACTTCAGCGAACCGTAAGTAAACGATTTCAAAATCCTCTTAATGAATTGCTTATGGGCAAAATCTGTTTGTGTGTTTAAAAGTTTTTTATTAAGTTCAGTCTTAGCAATCAACACATTTTCTAGGTGTAGAAGGAGAGAAGGTTGATTAAGAGGATACAACGGTTTAAAGTTAAATCTGGACAGTAGGTGTGATAAGTTTCATAAATATGTTCAGCGAAATTGGATTTTTCAGTATTCGCCAGATGGACAGCCCTATCGTGTTTAACAAATCTTGTCCGAAAAGTTCTCGCCGTAATACCTATCACAAGAAGTACAAGTAAGAGAATAAATACCACTCTTAGATAAAGAATTGACTTTCTGTTTGTTATTCTTAATTGAATCAATTGTATTACCAACCTTGAACGCTAACGTGACGTTAAATTTGGCGCACAAATTGATCAAATCCGAACACCGAACAATTAGAAAATCAAAACAATGGTATGAGCTGATTATATTGTCAGCAGTATGAACAAGTTGACTTTGTCTTTTAGAAATGTTGTGGAAGAACCTCAAGCAAAACCTGTTGAACACGACCAGAGGAATACCATTTGAAAAAGCAATATATCTAATAATATTTAATTCATTGAAAAAATCCTAAAAAGATAACGGAATCGAGAAAATTAAATGGAACTTAGCTAATTTATGCGAATGAGGGTGATTGGAGTGGAAAGGCTCAGATACATTGGTCGAAGACGGTTTTCTGTATATAGAAAAATAAATGTTAGGGTGCGAAAGTGTAATGTTTAGGCAAAGTGTTGTTAATGGCAAGCTCCAGAGTGAAAGATAAATTGGTGTTTATCGTGTTAATGAAATCTAACAGGTCATTAGCATCATCTGTAACTCCATCAAAAACAACTATCACATCATCCACATACTGTTTTCAGAAACGAATGCGTCTAACGAGAGGGTTATCATTAGCCAACAGAATAGATTCGAAGTTAAAAAGGTAAATTTCCGTCAGTAGAGGGGAAAGAGGAGATCCCATTGCTAGTCCATTTAATTGATTATAAATGGTGTTGTTAAAGATAAAGTAGTTTTGATCTAAGCAAAGTTTTAAAAGAGACATAAAAGTGGAAATCGGATTGCTTTCGAGATCCGAAGCGATTAAGATCTCTTTAATTAATGGGATTACTTCTCTACCCGGAACTGAAGGAAAAAGGTTCTTAATGTGAATGAAAATAAGATATCATTTGGGTTAACTGTGAAAGAAGAAAGAGAGTCCACCAATGACCTGCTATTAGACAAACTATGGTGATTAACGAAATTAACATTGTTCTGAAAAAATTTGTTCAACCATTTCGACAATGTATGTGTGGGAGAACCCGAAAAAGAGACCACCGGGCGAACCGGAATATTGAGAGGATTAATAGAAGAAAGAAGAGATCGATCAATTTTGTGAATTTTTGGAAGAGTGTACAATTTAGGCAGCTGAGGGTTGGAGGGAGCTAAGAATTTTAAGTTTGGAAAAGTGACTGATGCCGATTTTATCTCATCTCTAATCTTTTTAATGAACATTTGAGTAGAACCCGAATTACACACATGAAATTCAGGAGAATCGATAAACGATGTGGTCATATTAATATAATCCACATTATTCAATACAACAACACAATTACCTTTGTTGGCTTTAGTAACAGTTAAGTTATTCTCTGTTAACTTCTTAAGAATTAAAGATTTTGTAATCAAATGCTGGTGTTTTCGCAGTAAAAATTTTGTTAATTGTCTTATTGTAATTGAACATGAAATTGGTGTCCGAAGAAAGCGTTGGATGTTTATTTAACAGTTGTAGAGATTGAGCCATGAACAAATCGGCCTCTTTTTTAGTGGTATTATGTGGTGGCGAAAACTTCAACGACATGCCCAAAAATTCCGTTTCTCTGTTATCGAACGTACAGTTGCTCAAATTCAACAACCTCTCGTGGAACTCGAAAGGTGGAGTAGCAAGAGGGATATGTAAAAGCTTGTTATTAAAATGGTGCAAATTCTGCCATTTGTTAACCGAATCCGGACAAGTCGTTGCAGCGTTCAAACCCAAATCAGAAGAATTAGAGGGAACAGAAAGATTGGAATCCAGAAGAATGTGTGATTGTCTTGTATTAGAAGAAGGTAAATGAACAGAAAAAGAGTCAAGTTTCCTTTGTAAGTTAATCCTAGCCGACTCACCTCTTTCGAATGTTGATGACACGATGTGTGAGAAGACTTCTTCCCATTCCTTGGAATGAGTGTTGTTATAAAGTTCCAGATGAAGGAAGTACATGTTCCGATCGATATCAGTATGCTGATCTAATCTCAGCTGAAAGCCAAGATTTCTTCCACTTGAAGATAAGATGTGGAAACGTGGCTCCTTCCAATCCAGCAAACTTGTTGGTAATGAATTTCGGTTTTGCTTGAGGTTCTTCCACAACATTTCTAGAAGACAAAGTCAACTTGTTCGTACTGCTGAAAATATAATCAGCGCATACCATTGTTTTGATTTTCTAAATGTTCGGTGTTCGGATTTGATCAGTTTGTGCGCCAAATTTAACGTCTCATTAGCGTTCAAGGTTGGTAATACAATTGATTCAATTAAGAATAACAAACAGAAAGTCAATTCTTTATCTAAGAGTGGTATTTATTCTCTAACTTGTGCTTGTTGTGATAGCATCTACATAGGTATGACGGCGAGAACTTTTCGAGCAAGATGTGTTGAACACGATAGGGCTGTCAATCTGGCGAACACTGAAAAATTCAATTTCGGTGCCTATAATTATGAAACTTATCACACCTACTGTCCAGATTTAAACTTTAAACCGTTGTATCCTCTTAATCAACCTTCTCTCCTTCTACACCTACAAAATGTGTTGATTGCTAAGACTGAACTTAATAAAAAACTTTTAAACACAAACAGATTTTGCCCATAAGCAATTCATTAAGAGGATTTTAAAATCGTTCCCTTACGGTTCGCTGAAGGAAGTTTTTCCTGGCTGATTCACCTCTTCTGTTTGTCCCCCTTTTTGTTCTTGTGTTTGGTTTTTGTTGTATACTTCAAATTTAATTATTTGTAATTGTTTATTTTTGTTTCAATAGCATTTTTTTCCACTCATTTTTTGGGGTTATGTTCACAGAAATTTCAATCGCTGTTTCTCAATCCGGCTCTGAGATTTCGTTAGATGGGAAGGACAGAGACCTGCGCCGTCGGTGTGACAGCTGACTTCACTACGTAGCACCGCTTGATAGTCCGTTCAAATCACTTTGTTCTTACGCCAAAACGAGTGTGGTCGTACGTTTGAGCACTGTCATTATGACTTGGCGTCCCAGAACAAAATACAAAACTTTTTCCGGTTTCATCCGTTAATTCTAATTACGATGAACCGGTATTAACGTTGAAGTTTGCTCGGTTAGCGGTTAGTTTGTTGCACAGAGTGTTTATTTTTCTGTTATTTTCATCTATTCGAATATGATTTATTAAGTACCTTTGCTACAGACCACATGGTTGGTTTTTCTTTTTGTTTAATGCGCATTATAGTTTGTAAGTTTAAATTGTTATTTTTGGTCTGATTTACTTGGTGGTAAGAACATTTTACGTTTATTAGAA
>JARJDT010007529.1:0-18476 GCA_030264655.1 Leptusa sp. GC000079
ACTTTAAAACTAACTAAATTTTTTGCTACTGAGCGATTTTTCTCATGTTGTTGGATGCTGCTTGGCTGGACATCGCTACTGTAGTTGACAGCTACCGAGTTTTCGGCTGTAACAAAGAAACCAAAGCACAGAGCAAGCCAAGCGAACGAAATAAATTTCGGTGTTTATCTCTGTCAATGGCAAATCGATACGGCACTTAATAACATACTAAGGCAATTAAATAAAATTAAGGTTAATCAACCGTATTAAACTCACCTTTCTATTAAAGAAAAAAGTTGCTTCTCTTAGAAAATAATTATCAGAATTCTGAAAATTATATTTTTCAATTATTGGAAAATGGTTGGATGACATAAACAAGTAGAGGAATACTGTTGCAGAGAACTTGGTCAAGCAATAGCAAAGGTAACGAACACTCATTACTCGCTGTCGTTTTTGTCTCGATATCCGTTGCATCAAGCGAGCCGCTGTACTAATGAAGTAGCAAATACCCGAACCGATGAACAGCCAGCCGTGGTTCCGTAATTATGAATGCTCAATGTGTGACTGTTGATTGCTGACCCGTTTGCTGCCCAAAACACCAAGTATTCCAATTCTGAAACAAGAAAAAGTTAAGAAATTAGGCTTATGATGAAGTCAGTCTCTCCAGTAAAGTTTTGGTAACACTTTGTATTGAAGCAAGAATATAACATATATACCTGCATTAAGATCAACACAGAGCTACCACGCAGGAGTGCTTCTTGCGTTCTGAGATCTTATTAATTAGTCCATTTTCTTAGCATGTATCTCTTTCTCTACCTATACATATAGATTTAAAGTACTCGATTCTGAACTGAGACCGGAGATGACTTCTGTTTGTTCTTTGTTATTCATTATTGGCATTTGGCATGCGTTTATGGCAATGATACTGCTATATCTTTATCACGTGAAGGCATCACAGTCATTAGAGTCGCTCCTCATTCAAACCACGTCTCGTATGCAAAATGAAAATTGCCATTTAAGAGGCGAAAAAGAAAACAACATCTGCCTTCTGCATATATACGCCAAATGAAATACGTGGCACTTAATGCATGTTTATTAACTTTAACTCATATAGAACGGTAACGATGAAGATGATAACGATAAGTTGCGTCTTGAATCAGAATGACTCAAATGAAATAAGAGACTAATTGAAATTGTGCACTGTGTACATGAACTTGAGAACTACTGTTTGTCATTTGTTCTTGCAATTTTGTAACCGTGTGTAATTTCTGCATCAAAGACATCAGACGTTACACTACATTACTTTTTATGAGCTGAAGACAACAAAATGTACTCAAAGAGTTTGGAAAATAGAACTGCACACAACGAAGAACAGAAATAAAACTAATAAAAGGGTCAATGATAAATGTGCCAATTAACTTGATGATTTGATGATTAATTAAATGATTATTTAATTGTACGGGTATTATTTATAATCCTGTATTTCCTTGGAACTACGACCAGTTCACAATCTTAACAAATATCTTTGATTATCACACATAAATCAATAAATTAACATTTTTTTTATTAACCAAGCCGATGGAATATTGTAAACACATTAGAAGCAGAACAAACAAATATTAAAGCAAAAAAGAAAGAAAAATGGCACAAAAAATTAAGAAATGAAGAAAAAGAAAAGACGCAAGAGTGGAAGAAAAATTGCGCATTTGTTTTGAGGCGGCGCGGCCCTGCTTTGATTAACTACCCTTCGCCGTTACTTTTTCCACTTTTCTCATTTTCCAATCCTCTACGCTACGCGTTTGCCATCGTCAGTTTTTTTTCTTACACGAAAATTCAACCAAAAATTTGTTTGCATTTTCAAACTTTCAATTAAAATTTTTAATTATTAAATAAACAAATTGATCCTCATTACAGTCGGCATTAGATAGGTGAAACACCCGGTGATTAAATTTAAATAAAGCGCTCATTTGTTGGTTGTTTAAATTTGGTTTGTTGTCGCGTTGCGGCATCTTATATACCTTATATCCAGAATCAAGAAGTACGAGTGGTCGTTATAGCTTTTCTATTCTTTTCACATTAATCAAATCAAAGCGCTGCCTTTGCTTTGCCTTCGCAAAGCGAATTCGCGCATTGAATGCGTCGTTAATTTAATTCGTTTTCGCCGCCATACACTCGAACTCGACGACGATAATAACTTTACCGATTGCGCGTTACGCGTACATGCGTTCTTCAGCAACATAATAGTAACAATACAGTCATAATTCATTAACTATTAACACATATGCGTAGGTTTAAAAGTCGTTAAATTAAAATCAATAAATAAACAAATACATATATTAGTAATACATCAATATAATAAAACACATTTTTTTCGTAGAGAATTTGGAAACGAATGTCGTTGTTCGTTGTCGGATCAGATGATGGAACAAAGACATGAGATGTTAGAGTGGAGCTATAGAAATAACTTAAGCAAAGAGTGCACCGCTGATCAATCATCTTCACTCGTGTCAGAGTCAACATAGAACACTTTATGAATAAATTTATTCGAGTGATCCGACTGAAAGTCTGAGGCAAAACAAGCAAAATGAGATGTAGTGATGTAGATATGAGACATCCTCGTAACAGCTATGGCTCAAAGCCTCAAAGGATGCCATCAGTGTCAGCTGTTACTCCTCAACCCGCTCAGCACTTGGCAGGAGCAGGAAATCGGAAAAATCACGAAACCAGAAGTAAAAACAAAAACGTTCAACAATATTTTAAAAGCGATATTTTTGTGATTTTGAGAGCCATGTTGGTTCGGTGGAGTTTAGGCCACGAGCCATCTTGATCTTCTTCTTCACCTGACCATCTTACCTTTACCGACAACCATTGAACTGATGGTCTTCACACGTAGCCACTACTACTATGTATCTTTCTCTTCTTCTTTTCTCATCTCTTCGTGCTGCTGATGCATTGCAAGTTTTGGCCTGCAGCTTTTTTCACTTTTTTCTTCTCTTTTCTTGATTTCTTTTAAATATTTTCAAGTATTAACACAAAGGGTGATTAAAAATCAGCAAGATTAAGGTTTCCCAAGTCCAAAGAATATCTTTACAAGTTGTAGGACCCAGTATCAGTTGAAAGCTGTGTTGTAAGTATGCGTGCGCCCATTCGGGGCTTAATGGCCGCTCTCGGGTATAACAGTGATGGCTTTTTAATAGTACCTACGCTTATTAAGCTTCCACATAAGAGTCTGCGCGCCTTTTTTACATTTTTCTTTTGATCGTTTGCTTCTTTCCTTTGCTCACATTGGAAGTTTCCATTGCTCTATCTTGTTTTTAATATTTTCATGTGTTTTGTTGCTTGATGCGCGGTTGGTACATTTTTTTCATTTTCTTGTTTTTTGGTGCCATCGTATATACCTGAACCCAAACCTAAGTCCAGAGGTTGAAAACTTATAATCGCTTCTTCTATAGCGTAACAAAATGGAAATTTGCGTGTCGCGCCTTTTGGTTTGCACAAACACGCGAATATGCTTATTAAAATGCAATCAATACGGATAATTATTTTACAAATTACCTCTGCTTTTGAAATAAAAATTTTATCATGTCAAATTGAGTTTGGTAGCAAAACTGAAGGGAAAACCGTTGAGCCCAAAAAAATGGAAATTCGAATGGTAAAGTAATAAAATTATGCAAATGTTATTTTAAACAAGCTCAAAAGTGTTTGTGTTTGGATTTTATATCCACATAAATATGAGGGAATGCATTCGCTTGGGGTAAGTACATCTCAATGGCAACGGGTCCGTTTCGAGCAGTTTATCACTTACTTGTTCTCACTTGACGCCCGATTAATATTGTGGTATGCACTTACACACACACACGTAAACAACATTGAAATATACACATTTACAAGAAGTCAAACTTGAAGCAGCTCAGGATATGAGAATTGTGAGGATGTTTACGTGGTATCCCTCGAAGGCATTCCCCATTCGTTGCAACATAACTTCGGCCTTAGAGATGAAGAAGAAATTTTTACTTTCTACATTTTACAAAATGTTGTAAGGACATTATTCAAGTGTGTTCGTGTAGGTGTGGAAAATATTTACATAGATACATCCCAATGGCAAGCGTTTAAAGTAATTTAATTGAAAGGGGTAGATTTGTCTTATGACGACGTCGGCGGTTAAATGCTCAACTCAAAAGATAAGAACGAATGTCTTCATCGTCATCGTCATCAAGGAACATCTCAATGCGTCTTTGACTGTGCCTGTAAAGTTTGAGGCGTCTACGCATTCACACTCTAAGTTTACACTGATGATAACATTGGGTACCCTAATTGCTTTTATTAATCAATAATCGCCAGAGGAGGACGAGTGTAAACAACGATTCAAACGTTCATTAATAATCCAGCAAAAGCCCAAGTCGTCTCTTTCATTCCTTACTTCTTATACTGATAATAACTATGTTCTATATAAGTTCATCAATCACGCACATAAAGTTAAAATCATCAACTGACTGTTATTTCTTTATCAAATTTTACTTATATTCAACTTAAGACTTTGAAATGTAAAAGTTTTGAAAATTTGCAAGGCAAGTTGTTAGCTGATGAAGACATTAATCATTTCCCTCAAAGCTTTCTTTGTATTTAGCAACGATAGTTAATCTTATAAATATAGGAAAATAATCTTGCATATTAAATATTTATGCGCGGTTTATAAGCAAAAGCAGGCAAAAGTCATTAAGTGCGCGCGTCGCTTCATAAAGTTGACTAAAACCAGTTTGTATGGCAAGAAGCTTCCAGTAATAATTTATAAGTCGGATTAATCAATCACTTGATCATCTACATCTTATAGTTATTTCTATAAAGTAAATAATTGCTTCATACAGTATGTTCAAAATGTTATAACAAACAAGTTATGATCCTTGACCGTATCACTTAATTTTTTATTTCTAACAATTCGTATGTTAGATTTAGGTAAGTTAATGTCTAAATTCGTTCGTTCTCAGTCATAAACTTGAAAATTACCCGTAAAAAGACCATTACAAATTGTGCCATAAAATTAGAAATTAACAAATTACTTCCTCAAAATTTTTAAAGACTTAAAAAATTCCTACGGAAGCTTGCCATTAAAAACAAACGAAATCTTGAACATTTAACCGAGAATGATATATAAAGTGCTATCACATAATTAATATATTAATACTAATGAATAGCAATGTAACTTTATGTAAAGTAATTAATAACTTCACACTTGAAACACACAATGCAAACATTTTATTGTTATTACTTTATGCCTTAATAATATATACATAAAAACATAAGTGTGCTTATGTCGAAGTTCGAAGTCGGACATTTATTACATTTGCTACAGAAGATGCCGACTTAGATAAAAGTTGCTTAAAGAGAAGACAGACATGCAACAACAAAAATGTAAATTCTAAAGTTAAAAAAATTCAAGGGAACAAAATTAAACGCGTTAAGACCGCTAAGATTAGGATGAATCATTAATTTTCGTCCATCGTCCTTTTACAATGAACAACTCCTAGACTTAGACCTAGGACTTGGGCCGAAAGTGATATTCAATTAATTCACGTTACGTTCTATGTTTGTATGGTTGTACAAGTTGCGGTTGATGAAGATGTACTTTTCAGTTCCATTTCGAAAAACATTTTGAGACAGAAGACAGACAAATGAATTAGCCTAAGTCTAGGTCTATTAAATACTAAGTTACAAGTTATATACTAAGTGGACAACTAGCTTTTGGTCATAAAAGAACTTTCAAAAATATTAATTTTGAATTAATATTTAAAAGAATTTTTTATTGAAATAATATTAATATTGAATGTATTTTTGGTGTTTTATATTTTCTGTACCTAATTCTGTTTAAGTTATATAAGTAGATGTTCTAAGAACATAAGTATATAGAATAAACGTATAAGAAAGATGAAAAATGACAATGGGAAATAAGACAATAAATTAAGGTGGAGATTGATGTCGGTGGCATGGACCGAAACGAAACGAAACGACGCATCTCGTTGAACAAACCGCATAGCATCTTTTCCTAACGCCACACCATCTCTAAAGTACATAACAAGAACTTAGTGGTTTTTCAAATTTTTATAAATATAGAAAGAAAATTATTTTTAGTAAATAAACCAATATTTTTAATTTTTAAAGTTGATCAATATTTTGACCACCCTGTATCAATTTCCTATCATATCCTTTTTCTCCTCTATAATCTCGCCATGTTATGAAATCCTATAAGTGTATAAAACAACTCGTTTGGACTTTGGAACCATACTGTGATGCTGAGCGCGCTACTGTCGTTCTTTTATTTAGTTGAGTATTTCTTCATATTTCGATACAAACTTCTATGATTCTCGTTTCATTACCCAACAATTTTGATACCAAGCAACAATTCTCCCCCGTTGGTTTTTCCATATCCATGATGTCTGTAACATGCTCCAAGCTCCAACTGTGTAATCTTATTCTAACGTATTCTGTGATATCAAACTACAACAAGAAGGAAACTTCAATCAAAATTTCTTACTATGTAATTTAGTGATAAGTGACAATTATAATATTTTCTTTTTGAATAATGCTAAAATTTTGTCTTCGTAGACGTTCTTTGAAGAAAAAAAAAACATTTTCGTATGGTAAGTTGTTGGTTTTGTTAGCTTTTTCAAAAATACACAACCCAGTGTCTAATTCCGAACGATTTTGCCGCTTTCCTGCGACCTGGACGTTTACTAATTGCCTATCATTTATCTATTTCACCTTGCATTCGGTATGCGACCATAGAGAACTAACGCTGCTTCTATAATATCAACACACTACTCAAAGTCTTCTTTGAACATCGTGTTCGTCGTTTTCATACCGCATGCACGACGCCGACCCCTACGTGTTTCGTTTGCTTTGCATTTGAATTTACGTTTTTGGGCAAGAATGACTATGCACACCTTTGAAAGATCCAAAGAGTTCCAATGCGCATAACGTAACACAAAAGGCAAAACCTGTCTTTGACGACGTTTGCGGAAAAGGTTACGATGAGGTGTTGAACGAAATTCTTCATCCATTAATTGTGGAAGATATCAGCACAAGGACGCAACCAGTTTGGAATGACAGAAGAGGTGGGACCTTGACTTCTTTTAATGGTTCTAATGGACGTGGTTACGGGGTAAAGACATGGGAATTAAGCAATTTCCAAAAAGGTAAGTAAGCCCACCACGAAATACAAACGTAAATAAAGGGTTCAACCTTGGGACCTAGCATTATGCAAAATTTTTATTGCGGGCAATTTTTCTGTGTCAATATAGATCTTGAAGAAGTCAAAGAAAAGTTGGTGTATACCTGAGCAAAATTTTGCACAAGGCACAAACAGCAATTTATCTACGTTACCAATGAATTAGTCCGCAAAATCTGCGCGCAATTTATTCCTGTCATACTGTCAAAATACTTAGTTTCGGAAAAGGGCCAAAATTTAGGCATTAGTCAAACACAAGGTTTTCTATGAAAAATATAAGTGAAAACATTTTTTGTTTTATAAGTTTATTAAGTTGTTTTTGGATTGTTGTCTATATTTTGTCGAACATTTTAGGTTTTTAGGCAATTACTACATTATTGATGAGGACATCAAAGGACGCTAATGGACATGTCCCTCAATCCCCATACCATTCATTTTTCTGTCCTAGGTTTGCAAGGAGTTGCTGTGTTTTTATAGACGTATTGTTTAATTCTAATAGCACCAATAGAATAATGCTCTCTGATTATGATTGTCCATCCATATCAATGCCGCAAGTCCAACCCAAAATGTGATATAAGTGACACAACTGTATCGGACACGACAAAAATCGAAGCGCACGTGCGTTGCTTCACATGTTAATTTAGACAAATTGATTAGGTTTATAACCTGCTCGTTATTACCAACTATATTTTTGGTAATTTAGGCTTTTATGTTAAAAGGCTTGTAATTGTTAACGGACCTTGTCATTGGCAGCCATTACGCTTTTTTTCAATAACGAAAGTTGGTGTTTCATTAGAAAAATGTTTCTGACATTTTGGGGTTGCGCATATTAAATATGCGCGGTGGTGCTCTTTCATTGTTGCGGTGGAGTTTTCATTCACATCAACGAATGATTAAACACTCTCTTTATTCAAAACCCGATGGCGGGCATTTCGGCGAAACAATAAAATATAATTACGTTTCACTTATCACTCATTCATCTGTTTTTCGCAGCGATGCAGAAAAAGCATCATCAATTTCTATGAAACTTACTTGCTTTTGCAACACTTAGTACGTGAATGTTTTGTCATAACGACGACGAATGAATAAAGCCTCTACTGTTTAACCATTTCCTATTCATTGCCGCCTCTCTGTTTCTGTTGGGCATTCATCTTATAACTTAGTCTCCGTTCGTTTGTAAAATACCGCCTGGTTTCCAAAAAAATTGAACTTTGATGAAAATTATTCACTCAAATTGCATCAAGCAAGCCCAGAACAAAACGAGAAAACGAAACCTAATTAATCATAACCGCAGTAGGCTAAATATAATTTCTTTACTGTTGAGATATGTCAGTTATTTCGGTTATTCCGTTGGTGTGCTTCAATTAAAGCTTAACCAAAACATATTAATATAAGTCATTGTGGACCTTTAAACGATCTTAATGTGCATTAAATAAGCATTGTTCGATTAGAGTTTACGCCAAGAAAAAAAAGGGGACAACTTGCTCCAGGCACATTATGACAATTATTTCTACCCTCAGTATAGTTGATCCGAAAATCTTTCCTTCCCCACAATACTACTACAACTATAAGAATTGAAGTTCCTTGATTGGCCCTACATATGCATCTCTTTCTTTCCTCGATGCTCTTAGAAGGATTTTTTCGTCCTCCATCAACGATGTGTATGTGTCTGTGGACGATGACTAAGTGGACTTACTTGTTCGCGAGACGAAGAAAAATGATGATTCCGCTTTGAGGAGTTCCCCCAGGTCTCCCCGAGCCACATCCAGCGCGTGAGCAAATCCCTCTCGAGAAAACCTTAGCGCTTGCATCCGGCGTATTTTTCTTTTCGTCCCGTTTCCTTTCTTTCGCTTCGAACTTGTGTCAAACTAAAGCGATCTATTGAAACTAACCAATTCAAATCTGCAAAGTTAACAATTAATTTCTTTCAAAACATATTTTTGGTCGTTTTAAGGATTGGATCGTGGATTACGGTGGTTAATGATGTACTTTCCCAGAAAGACAAAAAATGCGAGCTTATTTTGTGATCATTTGCTTTTGGTGTGCTCAAGTGTGTTCAAAACCTTAAAGGAGAAAAAAACGCGCTAGGGAGAGGTCCGGAAAAAAGCACAGGTGTGAAGAAGCGTTATCTAAATGATCGTTATATGCGGAGCGAGGCGCAAAACATCTTCATATTATAAGTAGCCATCCCACATCCACAAGCAACTCGAGTCCATTAAGTTTTAGAAAATAAATTATACGCCAGTGCTTCCTAAACCAACCAACAACCGCACAACAAGATGTTCATGTTCTTCTTTACACTGAGCAATGGATATTTTATTGTTTCGTGGTTGTCGTTGCACAAATATTGAAACAAAGTGCAATTTTTCAAAGAGAAAAAACAAAACGCGCGCAAGAAATTTTGCTATGCAGAGGCAAATTATAAATACATTAGTCGTTTTCACATTGATGTTATACGCTCAAAAACGGTAATTTCGTCTCAATCACAAACCATTATAAGCGTATTATATTTAAATTGCGCGCGCAACAAAGTTTACCTTAACATTAAACCCAACAAGCAACAAGATTTTCCAAAGTTTATAATGTTTTCAAAGTTTAATCAAAATGTTTTAATAATATCGTAATGATAGCGAAAAGCATGTTTGGTGTATAAGACGTGCCCAAGACGTGATGAGTAATACGCATAATCAAAGAACGAAAGCGAAGAACGTGCTCGGGTTCAAACGTTCAAAGTTTTCTACTTGATGAGACGACTCAAGATTATCAGTTATTAGGTGTGGTGAAACACTCTTTGACTTGCTCTTGAAATATCTCAAAGTGTATTTTTGATGTGCGATTGCGTGCACTGATACCGCTTATTATTCTATGTACCCATCATCAGTTTGAATAGAAGTTCTAATGCACTGATATCCTGCGGTTCTGAAATTCCATAACTGCTCCGCTTCTTCGCGTTCACGTGTACCTAATCCATCAGAGACAAATTTATCTGAGTCGAGCGAGGCACGCGATATCTACTTATATATCTACTGGTTGTTTCCAGAAGAACTTTGGGTGGGGGAAAGCTTTGTATGAAGGAAACATCAGGTATTTGTGGTTATTGGTTATTGTAAATGCATCAATATAACATTGGATTGCGATTGTGAATATACCCTGGAGGCAGTTGTGTCGAATCTTCTCCCATCATATTCGATTACCTCTTCTGTTGGTGTTTGAGTGAGAATATCATAGAGAAACAGAAGCCGGCGCCGCCACCGAAAGCTTCACCAGCCACGGGGCTCGACGATGATATCCATTCGAAATCATTAATTACAGAGAAAACGGATACGGCGGATGGTCATAAATAAAATTCGACGGTTATACATTTGGCAACGTCGACTATATCTATCCATTGCCACACACACGATGCACCCACCCACCCAGTCCGAAGAGGGTGGGTTTGGATGTGACGCGATGATGGAGCGAACCTCGGAGAAAAATGATCGGCGTCAAATATCTCCGTCCTGCTCGGAAGGTACTCTTCGTCGCACGTGGTTTTTCAACCCTCTTCAACTGCTGTGCCTGTGCGAGTCACAAGAGGGGTTGTGCAACTGTTTCGGATTGGTATTTGCTGGAAGGGACAAAGATGGAAGCGGAGGGCGCCGGGAGGTGGTCGGTTTCCAGCGAGCGCAGCTTGATGGATTATCGAGGCCCCGTCGTGCCATCGTCGGAGGCGACCGACGACTACGACATTGGGAATTTCCACACGATTGCGACACATTCCGGGACGCCGATCTTTCAACATCGCGCGGAGGCAGGCAGATTCCCTCTACGAAATGAAAATGATCAGTGAGCCGTGCGTGTGATGAGATCGACTCGGGCGAAATGCCAATTTGAATTCCACTTCCAATCAGAATGTAATTACCAAAATGGGTAAAACTTTCGAATTACTTAAGAGGACTTTAATTTTTCATCTCCCTCCCAGGCATAAATTATTTAACAAAAATCATACAATCAATCAATTGCATCGTTTATTATAGGCGCATATCAAAATTTGTAAATCTAGCAAGTTTGTTTAGAGGGTCCAAGAGGAGGGTGCACAAAACTAACATGAAAAATTCGCGTCCATGAGGCTTGGCCGAACTTTGAGATAAAACCAATATGTCTAATGTGTTTTTTATTATTTATCAGACATAGTCTCAGCGGCAATAAATCAATTTCCTTCAACTTTTCCCGCTCCGTTCAGTCCAGAGCAAATTTCTGGGATTCTAATTTTTGACTGTCCAATGTTTTTGCTGTGGGAGTTTTAGAGCTAGGTCTAGAGATATGAACCCATTAATAGTAAATGCCTAACAAAACCAGATCGCGAAATGAATAGTAGATGAATAGATGATAGCAGCACACCAGCGCGATGGTGTTGTGCTCTTGCAATATAAGGGTTGGTATGCCAGTGAATTACATTTCGGTTGGTTTTGGTCGGTTTCTGGGGGACGGCGTGGGGAGCAGCGATCCGTTTGGTATTGTTCGAGGCCGGTGCCGCGGACGTGGATTGACGACGGGGTATTATCGCCGGCATCCATCACCGGCGTGTATCAATGCTCCAACGTCGTTCGTCCTTCCCACAGGAGGCCAAAAACTTTACTTTTGCAGCAGTAGCGCAGCTCGCGTGTTTGATCCCGGCGACTTCCATTGCTTGCACACGATTTTTTCCTCTCTGGCGTTTTTTTCTTGTGTTCTGGAACGTTTTCCAACTATGGCGTTCCATCATTGCGCGCGCTTTTTTACATCCACTATTGTTCATGTGATACATTTCTATTCGTATTTGTATAGGTGGGATTGTGGACGTCACGTGGGAGATGAATTCTCTTCAAAAATTCAAAGACATGTACCGACATTTTTCATACATTTCGTGTTACAAAGTTAGGTACAAACTTCCGCTCGGCAAAAAATGTATGGATTTTGCCCCATTTGACATTTCGCGTTATTGGGAATTCCGACGACTATTGGTTTTGAATTCCAATTCCCACTCGGTGATGGTAATGGTGATGTTGAAACAATGGGAATTAAATTCCTCTAGCATGTATAGTGCGTGCGTAGTTATTTCGGCAATTTATCAATGGCAATGCATTCGTAGACAGTGGTTTGCTGTTGTTGGAAGGCTATGAGTAACATTCATCTGCGGAGCGAGAGAGCAATAGATGTTCGGGCAATTCGTTTCGCACCCAGTTGTCACTCCATACTAATAACGTGAATCGATCAGTAATAACGAAGTGGCATTCGGCCATCAATCTGATTCCACCGAAAGCAAACCCCCATTCCAATCTCCGATATTCCTAGTGAGGCTGTGTTTCTGCTTCACAACAGCCACTGTGCAGAATTGAATGATGACTAATAATTAAGATTACTTTGTTCGCCGAGATTTCCAGTCCGGCAGTGCTACCTTAATGAACTCTGGAACAATAGCATCCTTTATGAATCCAGGTTTCAGTTCCGAGATATCGTGCTCCATGTAGTCGATTAGCTTTTTTCTCGTGATTCTGACAAAGTTCCCGTGCTTGCTCCGTTAGTAAGACCTTCATTAAGCATTTCTATTTTCAATAGAGTAGTCGTAATGGTCGATGTCGACTTGATGATCGTGGATGTTTGTCGAATTGTAAGGATTCGAAGAAATCGTAGGGTGGTTTTCGCTCCTGTGCGTTCTTTCGCTTCGTTGTTACATATATCGGCGCCATCAACGTGTCTATCAGTCACTTTGCGAAAAAAAATTGTTCGCTACTGAAGCGACGACAACGCCTTGGCGCTGTTCGGGTGCAAGTTCAAAGACTAAAGAAATATTGATTGACGATGATTTTTTAGTTCCGAGCCTTTTCTTCGCCGGAGTGATAAGACCTTTGTGTCTTTGAACATGGAGGTCATCAATATAAGGCCTCGCCGTGTAATCTCCTTTCTTTGGCGCTCCTCATCTGCTAGCGCGCTTTTTCGTTTTTGTTTACGACTCATTTACTAGCAAATTTTTCTCGAATGCGCGCAACGGGCCTCGAACATGCATTTATCATACGTACGCACGCACCATTCCATCCTAATCACCAACGGAAAGCAAAAAATTGTGCGCCTGAAGAAAAGACGCTGACATGCTGGAAGAAGCGGAAAAAACGGCAGAAATAAGAAGTAAGCGCGTTTTTAGTGAGAATGCCGAGAGGAAAACGGTCGATAAAATGTACTTAACGACAAATACTTTTGAAGCATTATCCACTTTTGCTGCTGTTGCTGTTGTTGGTCATTAGAAAACCATCCCGGACAAACGATGTTTTCTCTTTCATTATTAACATCGTACTGAACGATATTTGATTACCCCTCGCGCAGCGCGGTTAATTCATACAACACGCCCTTCCCCCATAGAATCAATGAATATATTATAAGTTTCATTTCCCATATCTAGAGGTATCGTATTTGAATATTCATAACGCATTTTTTCTTCGCCGCCTTAATTTAATTGCTGTGTCAATTTCAATATTGTATCAATACCAGCAAGTGATGTTTTTTAGTTTTAGTATTTTATTGAGTTGAAAAGTGCCATTGTAATGGCTCGTCTGATGTTGATTCCTAATAGCGATTCGAATCAATCAATATTTAACGCGTCTTAGCAACCATCACTGTTAGTTCATACAAACAAATTCACCGATGGATGGCGATAAACAATAGAATAAAAACTTAGTAAGTATTTGTATCTCACCAAAAAAACTACATTTATTCAACGCACTTAAAGTCTTAATTTGAATTTTTAATCTTGGCAAATCAATCAAACTCATTTTGTTTTCCGAGTTACATATCAATTAACTGAGTCCACTCAGTTATTTTTTTGTTTCTCTCTCCGAAACTCTGAAAGTGTTTAACGTATATCTTTTATGTTAATGATAAAAAGAAGAAATACGAAAACATGCATATCAGGCTCGAGTACATGGAAGCAAGAAGCAGAAGTAATTTTTCACTGTTCAATGTTTGTATGGCTTAAGAGCTGTTTGCATAGATATGCAGCGAGTTGTAGAGATTTTTTGGGTGTTGTTCTCAATGTCTTCGCAATGGGGAACGCGTTCCCTCCAACTACGTGGCACGCAATCTCTCGACAAAGGGACGGATATCGAAGATCTCACGGGATGCACTGTCAATGCAACAACAGACGGCCATTAGATCCGAGTGATCGAATGACATTTGATTGATTAGCTCTTCGAGTCCATGTCATGTCGATTTTTCAAAATCGTAGACGATTTTTCAAAGCTGATACTTTTAATTACTTTTTATTTTGGCAATTTTTATTGGAAAATTATGAAAAAGTATTTCAAGAAAGAAGACATCAAAATGATGGATAAGGTTCATCTTATCTGAGCGCGTGATCGAGTCATATTTCAATGCGGACTCTTCTAGTCCTCTAGTGCAGAAATGGCACGAACGGTATCAAGGAGGACACGACAAACGTGTGTGTACTCTGAATGTTAATTCGCTGCATCGACCATCTTCCAATTCTTTCAAAAATTACAAACTTCAACTTCAATTTTCCTCCCTTAACTTTCGTAAAATAGGATGTCAGTGATATAACAATTCTAAATAATAAATTAACTTTTAATATAAGCACATATTAAGTAGCCTTGATGACCCATTCAGAATGAGCTGTTTAGCATTTTGGTGAGGTAGCTGCGCAGTCGTAGCTGCTACCTATAGCACTGATGCATAAATTATTTCGTTCCAAGTTTCAAGCAATCGAGGAAAAAGGCGAAGAAAACACTACGAACTTCGAATATAGAGGTATACCGCCAGATATACGTGAATAAAACGTACATTTTTTCGAGATCGAAACGTTTAATCAAAGTCTCCTTGTGTCGCCTCCCGTCGAGCCGAATTGAAGGCGCATGAGAGAAGATCTCGCAACCCAGCTGAACCGAACGGGATTTTTTCCATCCGACTCCTTCGATATATCTACTTCGTAGGTTGGTTGTGTCGTTCTTGTTTCTTGTTTCGTTTACGTGCGGTTTGTCTTTGGGTGCGCGCATCTTGGCTTATACAAGCTGAGGAGAAGAGAAGAGCCACGACCATCCGATGCATAATGCATGAGGTGTCTGAATTTCTACTCGAACTTTTTCTCTTTTCTTATTTTATATTATACTGATACATCCAGCGTTCATTTTTTTCAACTTTTTATCTTTTGATCCTTCTCAACTCAAAGTCAACTTAAAACAACAGCTTCAAGTTTATTTTCCAATAGTTTAAAAGTACGGGTATAAAGTCATAGAAGACTATACAGCCTCGAAAGTTTGCTAATCTCTGCTATGTCCACTGTTTCAATGATTTTGACAGACTAAAGGACTAAAGTATTCATCATAGCAGAACGTTCTGTATGAAATAATCAAATTAGCGATTAGGATTGGGCAGCCATGAGCCATGACTATGAATTGTAATGGAAACAAGAGGCTTAGGGGACATCATGGGGACATACCAACATGCAGGCAAGATAAACAAGGGACGAGAAGGCTCGCCCCGAAATTATTATTTAATCGTCAAGCAGTGGCACCGGCACTACGCTCGATGGCGACTGATGCCGGAACTAAAAACTTTTTGACACTTTTCGTATAAATCTCGCGGTGGCCGCACGAAATTTCGTACAACATTTTAAACACCTAAGTCTAGCATGTTCCATAAAAGAAATGATCATGACAAAAAATTATGGGATGTAATAAAAATAAGTAAAATACCGTCATGTTACGTCAGCGACTACGATAATGGCTGCGTAATGAAATAAATTGTAACGAAATAAAGAAGTAGTTGTAGGCATGTAGACAACAACAAATTATTTCATTACATCAACAACTCATATGCGTCAAATTGCTTTTTAATTCGAATTTTTGTTTTTTATTTCCTTGAACTTGCACAAAAACTTATTGTCATGTTCCAAAGCGCGGGACCACGAATTTTTTTAAATTGCACAAAGATTACAGCCACTAGGAGAAGAGATTAATAAAGATGATTCATGAACGACTCGTAATTCTAATGAGATTATAAAAATGCGCGCGTTTAGCGCCTCCTTATGCCAATTTTTCTTTTTAATTATTTCACATTTTTCTCAAAAGCGCTCGCTACTTCTAAAAATCTTGTTTGTTGTTTTGAGAATCTTTTGTTGTATTTTGTTTTCGCGCGGTTTCTTTAAATGTTTTTATTTGAAATTGATGGCGTTGCATTTAGCATTACCATATTTGTAAATATACGCACGACGTGCAACCGAAGAAATGTGTAAATATCATTTTTTATGATGGAGCCAGGAGTAACGCATGAATCGTCGTGAAATAAATTATCATTAGGCGCGCGCGTTAAGAGAATAGAACGTCTTCATTTAATAAAAGCCGACTCATTTTTCAAACAAGTGCCGTTCGTTTCTTATAAACAAGTTGTAAACCTGGCTTCTACTTCACCATAACACGCTTTATTTTATGTTTTATGTTTTAATAAAAGGCAATTTATATTTGCAATTTACTATTTGTCTAATACCTTTGATCATTATTTGATGTTGAAGTAATTTGTAAAATTGCAGAAAATTAGTTGACTGTTTGACTTGCAATAAGTTGGAAGCTATGGTTGATGCTGATGGAAGATAGAAAACATAATTTCATTACGATGATTAATTAAAGCGGCTTCTCTCATCTCATCTTCATCCACTTGGAGAACCCTTTACATCTCAGTCTACATCTACATCAAGTTGTAATGGCTAAATTTTAATACAACATCTACATCAAACATCCTCTTTGGACCTTCTGTTCTTAAGAATTAAACTAGCAACTTGGAAAGTTAGGCATTTGATGCACAAATTGAATGCGTTGCGTTGTTGCTGTGCATCGACGTTGAATATAATGTGCGAATCGTTCAATCATTCTTCTTCCCGTTCCCGTCGACGGCTTAATGCAATTTTCCCGCGTCCGTTGTTCTTTGTACTCTTTCCATGCGTAATCAAAGTAATAACTAATCAAAGCGCAGCTGCATCATCAAGGAAATTAAAAATTCCGAGAATGTCAGAAAAATGTTGTTGTTTTGGGTGATTTTTCACAACGACGACGATCTACATTAAGTAGATGTTTATGTATGCGGTAATAATGTGCGCTTTTGGTATTAGCATAATCTGCTCGCATTTAATATGGCGGGGAAAGTCGCGCGAGGCACGCCACGAACACAAACGATCCCATATAACGGCAAGTCCAAACTTTTATAAAGCGAAACGAGAATGAACTTAAACGAGACTTTAACAACTACCCTGCAGTGCCGCGCCGTGCCCTGCATGGCCGGACACGCAACGATGCAACGTTCCTTCAACTCTTTCGACTCGAAAATATCCAAAGAGAAAAGAGAACAACACGCCATCAAGCGCTGAGCTAATCACACGCCGACACACGAAATGGCCGACCAAACTCAAGAAACCAACAATCTTCGAGAATTCCTATGTCCGATTTGCTCTCCGAAATTTCAAGTTCTAAGTCCAAGATTTTCTTCTGAGATACTGGCGTACTTTATCGAAAGTGTAGATCGAACACGCACCAAATAAAACCAAAACCGGACAAAATTAAAAAGCACACAAAGAACAAGTTATCGACTATAGTCAACTCTTCTACATCTACTTCCAACTTGCAGCACACTCCTCACATCCACTATTCACAACGACGGTTCATAAATATAGTGCTTACTGTATGGTTGTGGATACGACTCGTCGACATTGTGGCCGATTACGAGACGTTACGAAATTGCTTTATTAACATTATTAAATCGGCGGCCGTGCTCCATCGAGATCGACTAATACAACTAACAAAACAACACTAGAAACACTAACAAAACAAAGGACTGGCACTGCATCATCAACACTTCAATTATTTAGATCACTAAAAATATCAAGAGTCGCACTTAGAAATTCGCGGATAATTTTTGATGTTTTCAGTAGGAAATTTCGGACTGAACTAAATATTTGGAAATTTTACTTCCATGGACCAAATTTACAATTTTATTGATGTTCATTGTTGACTTTCAATTGTTGGCCTTTGCATAATTTCCAATATAGTTCAACCCAGGCAAAGCGAAAGAGTTTCAAGGCCAGTACATTTGTTGTCATTCATATAAATTTGCAATGTCCAAAGATGCAAATTTTGCAAAACTTCAGTAAAGGTAGGGTTAGTCATGGTCCACTTTAAAGTAGTTGTTTGCGAATATTTTGGTTTCTGCGTTTATTGCGGCCAAAATTATAAAAGTAAACCTTGACTAGACGATTTTATGA
>JARJDT010007530.1:0-16341 GCA_030264655.1 Leptusa sp. GC000079
TTCGTTTTAATGTTGTGACGAACGGTTTCGGGAATATGACAAAGTGCTTCCACTATGTCATCTTCGTTTCGTATATTTATGAGCCGCGCATACGTCTTTCCAGCGAGCCAAATGACAAATGGCTTTAAGCATGTGATATTTTCTAATTCATCTGTGACAATGTCACGTTTATGATATACACTTTAGCAGTAGCTAAAAGACGCTGTTTGTAGCAACTTTCAAGAAACGCAATTCTCAGGATAAAAGATACAAGTTAAAAGCATGATTAGAGCTGGAGCTTTTATATCAATCATGTTAAATGGATTTGCTAATTTATCATAGACAATTTTCATAACAAATTTAAAAGATAAAATAAACACAAGCCACGAGACATTTTTATCAATTTGCCTGTCATTTAAACTTAAAATTATTATTGCAAGAAAGTCTGCTTTCAACTTCCAATTAAGTTTAATCTAAAAGCCATCAAACTCTGTTGTAAGTTACGTTTAGTGTTGCGATGAAGGCACAAACAAATTTCGATGCATACGTTAATCCGCACTCGCGCGATTTTAAGCTATAATTACATATCTACACGGTGTGAACTAATGAACGCAACACCTTGAGCTTGTTAGTAAACTTTTTTGCATTGCATCGCATCCGATGAAGTGCCATCCATAACCGTGACGTGAACTTACAGCAAGCACCATCATGCACCAAGCAAAACAGCTTCAAGTTTTCAAGAAGGAGTAAAAAAAAGCAGTTCACGCTTCATGCAAATATTTTCCAGATTGGCATAATTTAAATTCTTTTCTCATTTTTTCTCCTTCATCACCATCAACCCAAACATACGCCATATTCAAACAAGAGTGTCTTTCACTCGCTTGCTGCAGCGTATAACGAGTAACAAGGGTAGTGATTAATGAAAATGCTGGATAATGTGAGGGTGACGTTTTTTAAGCGAAGACCGTGAAAAAAGTTGACGTATCATGTTACTCAATTTGTCGAAAGAATTCAGGGAGCAGAAAATAACCATTTTAATGAGTTAAAGGTTAATTTAAACGCAATTTGAGATTTTTTTGGAAATAATTCAAGTCACTGACAAAATTCTTAGCTTCAGTCTTTCAGTTTTTCATCCTATATTGCCATAATATGGCTAATTATAATATTGAAACAGTAACAGTAGATGAGTTTCAATTCGAGAGGGAAGATTGTTCGGTTGTTACCAAAGTGAATTCATTGTAAATTCCACCCTGATGATGTTGCACGTTGAATGAAACGTCGGCGCGACGCGTGCGTTTATTGAATTGCGAATTGAAGATTGAAAGCGTTTATCAATGGCTACAGGCTGTATGACTAACTCCTAACTGTGCCTATATGTATACAATGAAGAAACGAGAGATTAAAATCCGCCAAAGGAAGACCTTTGAACTTTCAATTTTAATCCGTCTGTTTGACAATGAGATTTCATTCAATGTGTAAATTTCTAGACAAATTCAATGCTATTCAATGAGCAATAAACTATTTGAATTTGATACACACCCTAATTGAATGCGAAAGAACGAATAAACAAATTGCCAATTCACAATCGCTTCAATACTTTCATTAAACAATAATAATCGACTTGTAATTTATTCCTTATCGTATTTCCTTTTTTCTTATTATAAATGAAAACTTAAAAGTTATTAGGACAAAACGTGCAATTTTAAATAAGTTTGTTATTGGATTATTGCAATGATGGTTTTTCTTCTACTAAAAAGTGACATTTTCAAATTCCAAAGAAACACATGTTTCTGTAAGAGGGCATCTGCGTCTAAGCGTCTGGTTCCGTAGTTCCGTTGCAAGAAATTACAATATCCCATAAGATCCATAAGTTAACGTATAAATAATAAATAAAAGAATCGAATATTTCTTCCTTTCTTCGTTCGTGTTCATGGTGTGCTGTATGCATATGCCAGAATTCGGTGTCAACGTCTGTAGGCGGAGAACGACCAAGCCCATGAGCTATTCTTTCATGTATACTTAGTTATATTTACGGCATGAAGCTGTGCTGCACACATTCAGGAAAATTTCTTTTTAATATTAATTAAACGACAGAAAGGAAAAGGGTGTTGTTGCACGCGCGCGTTAATAAATTATGTCCATGCCCAAGAACCCAAGGCATAAGATTGACATAAATTTTCTTTTGTCTTAAACGCCTTTTGTTTGCACGCATAAATAAAAATTAAGACAATAGAATGTTTTGTAAAACAGGGTTAAATCAAACGGTCTGAGGCACCAATCTACCAATAATGGTGGTCTGGGAATGTCCGTATATACTTTTCAGTTTTCAGAGTTAAATTAAGTGCTCTAAATGCGCGCATCTTTTCAAAGCCATCCATGAAGAAGTAAATTAAGAACAAATGCACACAAACACAAACAAAAACTTGAAAATGAACTCAAAGAAAGCGCAAAGAGCGATTAACTCACACCTATTTGAATATGTCATTTTAATTACGCGATTTCTTTAATGAAACTTTTGTTTTTCAATTATGATTTGTAATCAAATTAAGTTTATTTCAAAAGTTCTTTTGTGCTGGCAGTTTATTTGTTTGACTATTTATACGAATACAAAGCGCAGTTTTAATTGAAATTTAATTAATGTGTTAAAATTGGTGTGATGTTTAACGACTTTCAGGGTTAGATTATTTAAAACTGCATGAATATGAATGACAAGCAATTTTCAATGAAATATAGGTATCTAATTGAAGAGAAGTAAACTCAAAGCATTCTCACTCTAAATTTCAACAAGTTGTGCTTGGAAAATTTAAATAATAAACTGTGGCAACAAAAACGCCTTTTCACACCTATTGCTGCCTCCATGGTTATGTGTTCAACGCCCGCGGGCGGTTTCGTTCCTCCTTGCAAAACGTTCCATGTTCCTCCAATTCAATGATATTCAAATCAACTACATTATTATCCACAAACCAAACCCAATAAACAAAGTGCAACAAAGTCGTTTTAAATTAAATGCGTAATAAATTATATCAACGTATAAAACTAACTTAAAAATAAACAATCAATATCTGAAATATATCTACAATTTGTTCAGCAACCTGTTCTCATTTCTGGAAAAATATGATGAAGCCCGCAAATAAAAATTAACACCTATAAAATTTGCTATAAATATTTTGGGTTGAAGGTTATTAACATTTTTATTGAGTCGAATGTGTTTCAGCGAAATATGCGGTGTCGAAATGTGTTCGCTTTCACATTAATACTAATCTGCATAATACATATTAACTAATATCTTATATCCTAGTTAGTTTCCTGTATGTTTCTGCATAGGACATGGTGTTTCGTGCTTGATTTTATTGTATAGTTGCTTTCGCATAATTCATATTCAAATGCGTCGGCGTCGTCTCATAAAATTGAAGAAAAATGTGCAAAATTTACAGATAAATTCGCATCCGTTTATTATTTGCATAAATCTTGCATTTTATGTGATGTTTCGTTAATTATGTATAAGTATCAAACTTTTCTAAAGCCATAAAACTTTATAGTTATCAATGCCAAATATTCATCCTGTAAATTACTGCAGACTGAAAAGTTACTTTGTTTGCATACAATAGATTCTTTATTTTAATTTGATATTTGAAACTTGAACAATATTTTCTGTATAACTTGTAACATCTTTAGAAAACGAAGAGTATAACTCATTAAACATTAACCCAAGAAGTTTAGCACTAATTAAAACGGAAAACAAATCGTTAGAGACAATTAAAATTAATCCACTAAAAATACCGCGGCGAACCGCATGAATGGCGCGTAAAAAATTGCCCCGAACTGGAGTAATTTTTCACACGATCGCTCGACTTCATTTTAATTACTTACTTATGTCTGAACCTACCAGAGTTGTATCAATCTACAATTGTTATTATTGAAGTTTCCTATGCTCAAGTCCAAGGCCTATGCTTTAGGGTTAACAATTAGGGTTTCACGAAACAAGAATTCTTGTCTTGAATTGGACTTCTTGTCTTGTCTCGAAATATCAAGACTAGAAATTAGGGTTCAGGGTTTTTTATTTTCTTTAAATTTCTCGATAATTCTTGATACTTCTTGTATAATTTCTTGAAATCTTAATCTTGTATTGTCTTGATTTTTCCATACCTAGTCTTTTCTTGATCTTATCTCAAATGTTGTCGAGATCAAGACAAGAATTCTTGAAAATCAAGAGTATCTCAAATTATTATTGATCTGTAAAAAGTGAAAGTTTCAAATGAAATAGATCTTTAGTCCAACTCTGCATGAAATCATTCAAACTAAAGTGTTGACAGTACTTGTATAATTAATTAAAGCGCATCATTTTACTAACGCTACACGCTACTAACTAGCTCTCCAATCCTGCAACCGAAACGTCAGCTTAAACCACGAAAACTATTTTTAAATCCGCCAACATTATTCAATAAGTATATGTCATGAACACATTTTTTCATCGAGTTCTTTTCAAGACATTTCCAGCCGATATATTCATCAAAAGAAGAAACTGAGGAACTCATATAAGTAAGTGACGTGCACCTAACCTGTCATGATATTAGTTGGGAACCGTATATCATCGCACGATTCTTAAAAGTTTTAATAAGTAGCAAATGCGCGCACATTATACTTCTGTCGATCGTTATGTTATTATTATCTTCTTCGTATAGAAGCAACATGAACCTAATTAAAATATTCTAATAAATTAATTACATAAAACACGAAAACTTTAAACGCGCTCTGGCATCATAATTTTATAGTAAGTATAAAGCTATCACACGTTATGTGGATATGGCAATCGCTAAAATGATTGTAACACGTGAGTTTAAACGCATGTAATGCGAAGATGAATATGTTATCTCAATCATTATATCTAAAACGACGATCAGCCGTTAATCGCGTTTCAGTATGTTACGGTATTCTACTATTAATGACTAATTAATTGCGTTTGGTTTCATATTAATCGATTTTAAATTATAAAGCAAGAAGACATTAGTATTAATCGATTCATGCTTTGAATTTTGATTGCATTGATTTATGTTTTATACCTAATACTTGTGTTGTATTAATTATTTATTAATAAATTTTTGTAAAATAAAAAAATAAAAAACATATCAAAAATTATTATGTATTGATAATAACTTAGTTTTTGAGTTTTCCCTCCAAACCGACAAATAAAAGACCTAATGATATCGTGATACAGGATAGAATGAAGGAGACGCGGCACAATCAGTTTATTAAATTATGTTGCTCATGGCGTTGTGTCATCAGTTAAGATGTGCAGTCAAGTTTTGATCCCCAACTTCCAATTGAATTTATTCTTCCTAATACTGTTTTCATTTCTGTAATTGTAAGCCCATTTGATAGATATTCCGATAATAGATTGTTATATGGATTTGTCCCATTGTCGAGTACATTGTGATTGTGGTGATATATCTCCCACAGAAGAGATCCTTAAGTGAATTTGCAGAGATTATATATTTACTTAAAGCATCAGGCCATCAGTAAAATAATTCAATGAAATTTGTCATCTCGTTTTCCCCTATTAAGTGCTCGTGATTTTGAGAGCTCCCCAGATTCCCGTTGGTTTGCGTAGTTAAATACACAATCTACGATATTTGGTACCCCGTCCCCGAATGCCACGTTCTTACTAACTGGTTCTGGTGTCTATGTTCTTGGTCTTTTAGTTTAGTCATGGGGCTCCCTTAATTTATTCCCTGATGCAGTTAAATCATCCCCTAATGTACACGCATAAAACTAGGGTTAAAACTGCGGTACGGCTTGGGCCTTGTGCTTCTTGCTAATGTGCGACGACTTTTCCATCGCAAGCCACCGACATTAACTTATATTATACTTACTTTCCTCATTTACGATGAAGCGTTTCGGTTTTCCATTGTTGACTCTTGAGTTTTATAGCAGCGACACGAAAATTTTCACTTTGAATAGCGTTTTACGAATTTATTCGCCGGGACAATAGCCGTCGAATGTTAAAAGCTTGTGCTTTATTTTCCACGTCCTTTGTTCCCGCTTTTGGAAAATTCATTGTAATTTTTATGAGGAATAATGTAAACTGTAAGAAAATGATTCATGCCCGACCAGGGACGATAAGAATTTCTTTTTGTCTTTTGAGACTCTTGTCGACTATTGAAGAAATGAAGAATAAGGGCAAGGCAGTTTGGGTGGTCATTAGTACTAGACCATTACTTAAACTAAGTAATCTGACACTCGCCGGTCACTCCTACAACTTTCAGTTCGTTATAACTGATGAATACCCAAACGCGTTGTAAATTTTGTTTTGCTGCTTTCGTGCTTTCGTATAAGTAATCAGAGAGCAAATACGTAATGAAATTACTTGCGCTTATATTTCCAACTAATTCAAACAAATGGTTCGATATGCCCTCGGCGTGTTGTCATTGAGCGTGTCCGCGGGTGGTTGCCCGCCACTGATTAAACTCGTACTCGTACTTACTCTCTTTATTGTACATATACATACAAACCAATTGTGCTGATGTATAATAGCTGTGCAAAACGCGACCCTCTTCTTCAATTTCCAACCGCTGTGCGCCCGCAAATGTGCTGAAATTGATCTCGTGCATGCGGTTTTATCGTGAAATATATCGGTTACCCGCTGACTGTTGACATATTATGTGTATGCTGTGGATTAATACGAAGATTAAAAACCTTAACGAAAAATAAAACACTCTTGAAACAAACTGGAAGCGGAAATCAGCGTAAGAAAATGAAGCAAATTTTATGTTTCAATTCGAAAATTATATTTTATAATTGTTACTTTTCTTAATAATATAGTTAAATTTATTTTGCACATGAAGCTCGCGTTTGATTTAAGACTGGTTATTATTATTGACTATACACTTTACAGTCATTTTAAGGTATATTCATTTTTTATTGATTGATTGATCTTTGGCAAGAAGAGAAACGCATGATTTTAATTCAGTTTACTATGCTATTTCATATTGAATGGATCAATGGGCATATTGATTATGTAAAAAACTAATTCAAAAGCGCAAACTAATAAAGTATTGAAGTTGAGAATAAGGATAATATACGAGTAGATACGTGAAAGATATTAACAGTATTATTATAATGTATGATATGTTACACTCATTTAAAACACGTTTCTCAACGGCCAATCCACCGTAATTACAAAGTTTACATTTATAATATTTAATAACATTATACGAATAAATCAAATTAAATATAATATATTTTATTATTTATAATATTTACAAAGTATAAGTATGTATTTCTTAGATTTCTTCAAATTTCATCTTGATTCGTTCATATTTTATATAAGTTTTAGGTTAAGTTATATTTAACATTACATCAGTAGTTTACGACTAATTTCACATCGGTCTCTTTGTTACTCTGTTTAATCATCATAGAAAGTGATTTCTCACAAGTACATTATTCAAACGAAGCCAAAATCGAAAAATCGGTGACATACAATATGTTATTTTATATCCTAAAGCTCTTCATTCACTAAACATTACGCGCGTTATGTACAAGCCATCAATATTTATATAATACAAACAAGTTCTCAACAAACAAAACATATATTAAGTTATCATCAAACGTTGCCGCGTCATACGTTCCGTTCCGTTCATGCAGATATTAAAAATTACCAACTAGAAATTAGAAAATTGAAAATCACTTATTAAACTGGGAGGTGCACTTGATAATCAGAGCGCGCTCTCTCGCTAACGATAGCCCGCCGTGTAAAGCGAGGACCACGGATTTCAAACCAGGCCCGGCGGTTTCGCCTCCATGCCCATATCGTGACCACCTAAGGGCGCAACCGGCGGCGGCGTATGGTTTATCGACCCCGGCGAGTTAACGTTGTTGGTTAGATCGCTCTGGCTGTTCTCCTCCGAATCGCTGCACGACTCCGAGCTACCCTTTTTGCCGTTGCCATTGTGCGTCTTCACATGCTTGGCGAGATGATCGGAGCGCATGAAGCGTTTATTACAAACGGGACATGCGAATCGCTTCTCGCCGGTGTGTGTACGCAAATGCCTTTGTAGTTCGTCGGAGCGCGTGAAGCGTTTGCCGCAGAACAGCCAGTTACAAACGAAGGGTCGTTCGCCAGTGTGCCACCTCAAGTGCGCCTTTAGATGTGACGTTTTGCCGTACACCTTGCCGCATCCGGGTATATGACAGCTATGAATATTCTTTTTGCGTAGGTGAACACCGGCCGGTCCGAGGCGCTCGGCCTCCTGACAATTCGGACAGTCGCAGGTCGCCCGACCAGTGTATCTTCTTTGGGATCGCGGTGAGGGTACTTGCGGGGGGAGGCTGGCCCCACCGGATGTTGGCGACGGAGCCGACCCCGTCGAATGCAGCCCGAAGGAGGCGCCTACCGTTTGTGCACTTGGTAACATCGACTTGTAGGTGTCTTGAAGCAAATGCTGACCTGAGGAGAGCAAGTGATTTGATGCGGCTAACGAATGTGTGAGGGTCGAATAATCTGAGGTGTAATTGGCGGCGGCCATTTGCGCGTGCATACCAGCCGCACCGCTCATATCTAACCAACTGCCCGCCGTCGCCTGGTGCACGTCCCACCAGGTGTTCGCCGAAGCCACCGAATCGCTCTTGATGGCGCCGTGGTGCGTCGCCCCAGACATTGTATTGAATGGCCACGATTCGTACGGATGCCTTGAATAAACACTGCCCAATGCGGCGTGGTGTGCGGTGGCGGCGTTTTCTACTTTGCCCAGCAACGACGATTGATGGTGGTGCACGTGCGAATTGTCTGCTACGGCTGGTTGTGATGTGGCACCGGGAAAATAGAGATCACTACCGTATGAGCCGGCGGACGAAACGCTTGAGCAAGAAGTCATGACTGGACGACTCGAGTAGGTCGTGTTTGGTGCTGAGGAGCGCTGCACGGGTAGAGAACTAGGTGCTGACGAGACACACGGCGAACCGGGCGATGGCGCACCTTGCGGACTCTTCTTCCACGGATGGAATCCTTTGCCGACTGCTGCGTCGGCCAACGGCGGCGGACTTTTACTCGACAATTTGTTGCATTGCGCCGCTAGCATCGCGAGAGGTGTGCCTCGTAAACTCGGATGCTCCTGAAATTAAAGAATTACTATATTAATATTTATATTCCCAGAAGAAGACACGATGTTAGTTTGTCAAGTTAGTCTTTGAGAGTTGTTGGTTCTCATCTAACTAATGCAAATGAATTCGAGGGGTCATCGGGGGAAATGAAAGCGACTGATTTAGTATCCGGCCACCGGGTTCGAACAAAATGTTCGACTACTAGACATTAATGTTGAATATTGATTAATATTTTGAATTATCGTGCGGTCGCCGGTGAGTTTCTCACCGTTAGGAAGTAATTAAAGAAGTTTTAAGAACGCAACGACCTTCACTTCAAGCAACGAAAGTTTGAGTTGATGCTCCAACCGGTAGTCGTTTCATCTCTGCATCTATTAACAGCGCGCTATTATTCTTCGATTGCCCCGAGGAGTCGAACTGAGTGATGGGTAAGGTAAGGCCCCAAAAGCAAGTAGCTGAAGACGTAAAGGCTACGCCCCGGGCGTCCCGCGATTGGTGCGGCGCGCTGTTATCGACCCGCGGAGACCAGCGCTACCGAAAAAGACGCGCATTTCTGATTAACCTTTTAACTCTGTGTCGCTTTTGCCGATCTCAGTGCCGCTAATGGACTTGCATTAAAATTTCAATGACTAGGCAATAAAATGCATAAATCAAGCAACCGATTGCAATGCGAATCGCAATGTTCTTTGCCACCAATGTAAATTAATTAATCTACGCTGGCGCTTAGCTCGTCTCAAGAAGTTGTTTAACCCACAACAAGAAGAAGATTATTAACAAAAACGTTACAATCATGATGCGTATTCAAAAAGCGCGTCATACACACGTCCCTTATAACCCACAACACAGGAAAAAAGTATGAAAAGAATGAAAATCATCATTCGTTCCGACCATTAGACTATTCAGAGTCTGTTTATAATGACGGCTACTCGTCGGCTTTGCGCGCGGTCCTTTTTTCCCTCTTCATCATCATCTCTCAGAACTCAGAAAAGACCACTACACATCATATTCGGGCGCTCTCTACTCTTTGTGGATGGACATATTAATTCTTTTCGTGTTGGCTGTGTGCGTGTCTCGTAGGCGACGAGCGGGCGCCACTTTTCATTATTCTCTTGATTAAAGCCGCCCGAACTTCGCGGACCTTCGCGTCGACCAAACTCCCAACGACGAGTATGAGGGTCGGTGACGTTACCACTCTCGTCCATAATTAAAGCCAATGCCGCTAATTACATGAGCACGAAATTGGCTCGACTCATCAAACATTCGCAAAGAGACTCTCAACCAAGAGGAACTTTTCATGGTCATAGTGAACTAACCTAAGCTTCATCTGTTGTAACTTCGATTGGTTAGTGTTGACTTGGCAGATTTCGACAAGAATTGCCCAAAGCGAGACTTCTTCCTATTTTTCAATTGTCCCTATGTGTGCGATTGTGACCTTTGGTTTGCACAAGAAGCAAGAATAGCAAAGGGTCACTTCGCTAATAGCACACGTTTGCTGCAAATCTCTGCGACTCCAATGTGTAACAAAGTGAGGGTATTATTGGCTCCCCAAAGGAATCGCTTTCGGAAGTGAAGGCATTATGTACATACCTATGACGGCTGTGTGTGTGTGGGTGTGTTGTTCGCTTTATATCCTCTCCAGAGTCTGGAGAGCCCAACTTGGAAGCATCTCCGAAAAGACGAGAAACAACTAATGTATTTCACATACAATGTTGTGTATAAAAGTAGCCGCTTGTCAGAAATACGTCCAGCCATAAAACTCCGGCAACTAACTACATCCTTAGGCAACTCATGCATATAAATTTGTTCACCTACGTTTTGGCGTAAGTGACCCAGAGCACACCCAAAGCAAAGAGCCGAATCTCCACAAAATGTTTATGGTCGAAACTCGTTAACAGAAATCTCCTTTGCTGCTGTTTTTTCACCTCTTTAAATAACTCGAGCAAAACCGCGAACAAACAACCAACAACTACAAATTAACCAGCGTGTTTATTTATCGACTGTAACAACGCCGCTTGGAAGTGACGGAGCCGAAAACACTCAGTAGCGTTGGGAAATTATCATCAATAAATAAATACCATTAAGGGCCGCTTAGAGCGTTTTACGCTTCGAAACTTTATCATCTGCAATACCAACAAACATTTATCGACATGTGAACGCAAATGTACGCTAACGATCGAGCACTTCCTGAGAAATTGGACGTGCGAGTCCATTACGCACAACATTTTTTCACGCTTTAGTTTATTTCTATTCTTTATATTGGTGATTATTCCATTTGAGTTTGACAAATGCACATGTTCCCGCCACATTCGTCATTTTCTAATATTGGACGCGCGTTTGTTTTAGATTTATGGGCTCGTAACTCTATTGATGTAGGTCCATTCGGTATCACTAGAGAATATTTATGCATATTTATATTCGTATATCTACCTGAATCTGTGAGCACCTTCTGAGAAACGAGTTGAAGATGTGGGAAATAATTACCATGGCTCTGGAGCTACAGTAGCTCTCTTATTAACTTTTAATCAAATTTAACCCTTAGGACATCACGCAAAGATTGACAAATAATTATTACAACGTTACAGACCCATAGCTGATATGCAGTTCACTGTACGAATGCAGACTAATATGTAGATGCATAAAAGGCGAAAGGAAAACCCCGGTAGCAAGGTTTCTCTCTAATGTTTCTACATTTTTATGTTAAATCATTTAAATGCCTTATATTTTATTCATATAACAAATTTTGATTCTGTGAATCTATTTAAATTAATTGATAAAATGCGCGGTCAAAAAATTGTTGGAATTATAGGAATTTGCTGTTTTTTGGTAACTTCGTCTTCGTTTGTCTGGTTTGTCATAATATTCACGCGAGGACGCAATTGCTTCAATTATAACTCAATTTGTAAGTTCACTCCATTATCGCACGCACTTGATGTCGCATAATCGATAATCGAACTAATTGTGTGCTCATTATAGTGCCCCTGCTGCTTGATGTAAAGATATAGACATAAAATATTCATATCGATTCGCACCAAATAACCGAATAATAATGACGGCTCAGCGATATTTATCAAACGTGTCTCGTTCGCTCCTCATTTGCGTTTGATAGGTGAACCATTCACGAAATGCGTTTTTAATCATTTCGGATTATGCGCTCGTCATAACAAGTGAGGCACTAATAAAATAGTGACATTTATTTGCCCGAAAACAAAGCAACCCACAAGTTTGAAGTACTGAAGTAATTAATTGCTTCTTTCCTATTTTTGTAGTGTTGTGTGCTTAGTGTTTTTTTTAATAGTCATGTGTGTGTGTGTGTGTGTTTCTGGTTAATTTCTACCAACTTAACATTCCGATTTCAAATGCGAATGAGATGCATGTTGTCGCACTTATACACACATACAATCTTTATTTAACTCAAGTCGAATAAGTAAGCATAAAATGCATGTATGAATGTTAAATTGAGTAAAGTTGAGTAATGGTTTTGGCCTGTCTTGTACGTTTTGAATATGTGTGCATGTGTACCAGGTGCTCTGGTTCGAAATATTTCCAGTTATCGTTTTTAACTTTTGCTAAAATACTACTAGCTTGCAAATATTTTGCGTACCAAAGCAAACTTCAACTGTGGCTGCCGTTTTGCGCTCTTTGCGCGCGTTGCGTTCACTTGCAACAATTTATTCAAACTATTTAAACACACAAACACATGAACGACATCAGCGGCGTCATATTCATGTAAAATGTATGCAAAGTGCGAGCGCGAAAGCCGGTCGCATATCGCAATAATTATTCGGTCGACGTAGGCGCTAAGAATAGCTTAAGGACTACGTGTAAATGTCAATCAAGTCCTTTCTTGGCGCACCTAGGAGGCCATACTCGATTCCGTCACACCAAGCACAGCACATCAAGCCGAGACTGCAGCGAGACAAAACGCTCGCAAAAAGTATAAGCAACAACGAGTCGTAATGGAAAAGAAAACAGGTATAATGGATGAATACATTACAGCGGCGATCTCTGGCCAGTATGCGTCACGCACTTTTCCAGCCTTTCAACTTTTAATATAGAAAATTGACTTTCATAAATCTTTTTAAGTGTGACGAAAAGTAAAAATTGTAAATTAAATTCTGCCTTGTAGCTTTGCGAACAACGTTTCAAATATTTGAAAGTGACAATTTTAGTTCTTGTGTACCTTGTCTAAAATTTATTCCGGTTAACATTTTAAGTCATTGTATATTCAAAGAAGCTAAGAGCAACAATAATTACGCATTTTCGACTACGACTACGAAAGGAAGCGTTTTAAAGTTCAATTAGAAGAAGAAACATGGTTTTTTAAGTGACCACATTTGCATACAAAGAGTTACAATCAACTGTGTTTCTCTACAACTACAATCAAACTCAACAAAAATGCAAACAACTTGCTTCAAATTTCCGGTATGAACTTTCAACTAAATATTGTACACGTCTGACGGGCACGTCTGGGTCGCTAAATTTGATTTATTAAATTATTGGAATGGTGAATAACACAATCTTTGATTTATTATTATAAAAATTATGAAGAAAAATAATGTTTCATAAATGTGCCGCCACTTTCGGGTCTTCTGCTATTAGTAAATCATTTCCATATTTAAATTGTGTAAAACAATCGCGGTGGTTTTGAGAAAAATAATTACGAAAACCTCTACCGGTCCCACATGAAAGAAACAACGAAGGTCGTGAGCGACGATCAAATGAATTCATCAGGTCAAAACGCCGAAAAGACTACAACTAGCGAAGAGATAACAAAAAACAGAATCATCCTCAACTCTTCTTCGTTGTTTCATAAGAGTCATGAGGTGCACACTCAAAGCATCCAAAACTTTGCTTTCCTATTATGTTCTGATACTTGAAAAGTTGTAACAACACAAACGCCATCCATGATCCATGCAAGTCTATTATATTCTTCACTCATCGGCTTCGTAAAAGAAAGTCAAAGGACTTGACGTCCTTACATAAGAGTCGTATTATCCTGTCATGTTCGACGGTAGCTGTTCTTTAAACAATGTTACTCATGAGCCGTCCTACTACATTTTCAGATATGATACCAGAAGATCTTTAGAATTGAATATCTTGACTTGAAAAGAATTAAGAATAAAAGCAAAGGCGCTTCTTGAAACTGCTATTAACTTGTATTTAATTGGTGATCTTGATGAATCACTGCAGGTTTCAAGTTAGGTTAGATTTAAAGACTTCCAGTGCAACGAACTTGGGCTTTCGTATAGGCAGAAATTAAAACCATTTCATGCACCTATTAATTATTAATGAATATGTTATTTTTAAGTGTTGGTGTGGTTAGTCTATTGTGGTTAATGTTGAAATTAACAAACTAATAAAACAAGCAACTAATAAATAACGTCATTGTTTCGACTCTTTCAAAACTTATTTTCGTTCCGAGTTGATGCGAGGGTTAAAATAACGAAAGTGAACGGCAACTGGCAATAAATTCACTTTTCGGGGCAGATGGTTAACCGCCGATGTGGCTTTGGTCTCGTTCTTTTCGTCCTATCGAGTAAATGGAAAAGCAAAAGCCGCACAGTTCCAGAGTCGGCAGTCGCCAATGTTTCAGTGCGCGCTCGTTTAAACGAAAGCGCTTGAAATTAATGAATTCTTTTACGGCGCGTTTAAAAATAAACGCATTGCTATCGAGCGAGGGCAAACGCAATCAATTTTCTCGAAATTTCCAACGCCCCAATGGCTTCCGCTCAAGTGAAAACTGCCAAATATTTGACTGTCTCGATCATTGGCATTGCAAGACGAATGAAAGACAAAGATAAGGAAATCGGTAAATTCTAATGTTGCGCATTGTAAAAGTGTAAAAGATAGCGTAAAGAATTATCGCATTGTTGACGATGCAATGTGTTGAAAAATCAACAACCCAACAAACAATTTTAACATGTACAAGTACAAATAAACATGCATAAAGCAGCAGCCAACGACGCGTCATTCTAATTTCCTGACTTGAAGAGGCGACGACACAGAACAGACAATAAAAAACCGCAGCACTAATTTACGACGACACGATTCTTGTCTGATGCGCATACAAACTTAGACTTGTTTTCAGTTTTAGTGCTACAACTGCATTTCCAATCGCTCATTCTTTTCATTCCTGAGCTTCCTCAACCCTGATGGTTGCATAAAGCGTAACTATTTGTAGTATTTCACACTTTAAATATAAAACATGTCATTCATCAATTTGAGTTTATTGAATTGTTATACAAATATAAATAAAAATCAAAACGCAAAATATCACGCAATACACAAGGCAATAAGACATCATCAGTGTACTCATTGTTCTTTATTTCCTTTTCAATTTTATAATATTTCCATGTATATGAAAGTTAATAACGCTATTACTATAACTTGTCAAAATTGTCGGCACTTAAAACAATTTGTTACGTTGTAGATTACCTTCATTTCTTTCTTTTAAACTTTGCTGTTCGGTGTTCCGTCGACGGGCGCCACTAACAAATTGTGATTTTACAATACAAATATGTTCTTTATATGTAAGCTTATGATTATTATATTATTGTAATATAAGAAGTTGAGGAGCATGAATTAAGGCATTAAGTGGCCGAGGTTTTTAATTTTTTATAAGGCGTGAAAAACAGAATTCCGCTTCTTACAAAATGCCTGACAATGATGTAAACAATATGACAACTCAACACAATAAATTAATATAATTTGAGAAACGCCGGAAGAATTTCTTTCCTGTAGTTTTCACTTTTTATTGAAACTTGTTTTTTGTATTTTTTGCTTGCTTTTGATCCGGAAGGTGTTTGTTTAAAATTGTCATACCTAGCTCGGATTTGTGACATTTTTTTGATATTTTGTTCGATGCTACAAGAGTTTACGTTTGCTATAAATCACAAACAACAAGTTTGTAACATACTGAAACTGCTACCAAAAGTGTGAAACATCTGTCCTAATGTCACATAAAATTTCAGCAAAAATATACTAAGTGTTCACAAAATATTAAAACCAAGCTACCAAGCATCATATTCATCTTTGTAAAATTGCCGCAAAATTGCAACCCTCATATTACGTTGTTTCTCCAGTTCTAAACTTTATAGGTTAGGTTTGTAAGCTGATACGTTGTGCTTCTTCGCTTAGAAATGAAAAGTTTTCCGAGTTAACGTGTCAAATTCTCGCTATTTTTTGCTTAATTGAATCCGTCACATTATTTCCCTTTTTAATAATTTATAATAATCGCCTACAACTTGTCCCGTCCTTTCCTGTAAA